>PEKF01000029.1:0-224951 GCA_003073195.1 Ramalina intermedia | reverse complement strand
AGGGATGGAGGGGGGGGGGGGAGGGGTGGGAGGGGGGGGGGGGGGGGGGGGGGGGGGGCGTTGGCGAGAGATGGGATCTGTTGAAGAGGGCAGGCAGATGGAAAGGTAAGGAGATGAGGCTGACAAGATGTCACTGCAACTATAGAGAGAGGCATATGCAATCCGCTGGAGTCCCGGACGGGCGGTGGGGTACGCGGGGGTGTTTGGGGGGATGGGTGATGTTCTCGGGGTGAATGGAAAGGGTGGTGGTAGTGGGGGGAATCCGAGGGAAGTGTGCACGCAGGGGAATGGGGAAGATAGGTTCGGCATCGAGGAGAGCCTTGTCGGGGACCAGGATGGTATCAGGAAGAAGATCGTTTGTGTTGGTGGAGGAGGAGGGGCGGAGCTGGTGGCGCTGGCGAGACAAATGACGAGGGAGTTCGAGAGCGATGGATGGAGGCAACAGGACGAGAAATCCCAGCAGGGATTGCGAGGGAGAGGTGGTGTCGATTGTGTGCTCGTGGACGTGGCGGATTGGAAAGGGGTTACGGAGAAGTTGATGGGGGAGGTCAACGCCAATTCGCTGCTGGGGCTTCCTCGACCGAACAAGGCAGCTTGTGACCGTGGGAAGAGGAAGCAAGGAGAGGCAATATTGAAAGATGGGCTTGCTGGGATGGCCATCTCATCGCCGACACCGCAGTCACCGCCTTTGTTATCCGCCGAGTCCGTCCAAGCAGATATCCTCGCTCTCACGCCTGCACAGCTACGAAATCTCTTTTCGTCCGCTCATCTGGTCACGATCATGTTCACTCTCAACGAGCTGTATACTGCCTCCAGCGCTTTGACCACCACTTTTCTACTAAGTTTGACCGACATCCTAGCCCCCGGAGCAATGTTGCTGGTGTTGGATAGCCCGGGCAGCTACTCCACGGTAGGTGTTGGCCCTGATGGCAGGGAGAGGAAGTATCCGATGGCATGGCTGTTGGATCATACGTTGTTGGTGTCTGCTGATGGCGCTCAAGAGACGGGGAGGAAGGACGCGGAAGAGGGCAGAGGCGGGACAAAGGTAAGCGAGGGTGAGATGGAGGAGGGAAAGGAAGTGAGGCAAAGGGAGGGAAAGGCACCTTCGGCGAAGAGGCAGAAGTGGGTAAAGACTGAGGAGTGTGATTCGAGGTGGTGCAGGCTCGCAAAGGGGTTGAGGTATCCGATCGAGTTGGAGGATATGAGATATCAATTGCATCTGTACCGTAGAGTATGATCGATCACCTAGAATATCGATGTAAGACGGGTATTAGATGCCGATCGTCGTGATATACCCAGCAGAGAAAGGCGCCAGGTCCAGGAATCTGAGCAGAAGTAGTCCAGCCAAGTAGAGATAAAGTTTGTGACTGCTCTGCTTGCAGTAGAACTTAGTCTTGAGGGTCCTTAACGACCGTCGGTTCAAGCTAATTGCAGTTGTCATTTGAGGCTGCAATGGGCCACCTCACACCGGAGAGCACTTCAGGATGATCATTAAAGCCAATCGTACTTTTGAAATTCGATTTTGAAAGTCTGCTGGGTCCGGATCGGGTCCTGTCCCTGTCGGAAACGAATAAAAAGTAGCCTGAAATGGAACAGATAGATGGTGACAGCAGACATCCAGATAGCAGATGACTTTGAATGGATCATGGAGTGAGGAAACGAAGCTCGGAGTATGATTCGTACTCGTTGGTCAATGCAATAGGCGTATAGATATCACCATGATCGGATATCCTGGCCCTTGGTATTAAGGAGATATCTTCGTCTTAGCTCAACGCCCACCGCTAATGCATCGAAAAGGAGAGCAGGAACACAAATGGGTCAGCCAGCTACTTGCTGGTCTTGGCTTTCTTCTTCTTGGGCTCCACAGCTCTCTCGTTGTCGCTCACCCCATTTGCATCCCCATCGCTGGCATCGGCCATATCCTCATCACTTCCGCTTCCACTGCTCTCATGCGCACTATCAAATTCCTCGGCGACATCACTATCACTGCCGCTCTGGAAGTCCTCATCAGCGCTTTCGGAATCTTCATCTGCGGATCCACGGTCCGCCTTGGGAGCGACTATTTCGTCCTCGGAAGAATTGATGTCGGCATCGTTGAGTGCCGCTTGTATGAGTGCCGAGGAGTCGTCCAACATCTCGTTGCGCACCTTCAAGTTCTTCACAGCAAAGAACTCCTCTAGCGGCTTCTGCTCCTCGCGGTTGATGTTGCTGAACTGATGCTCTTGGCCATCTTTCATTATGACAGCGATGTCAAAGGTTCTGCTGGCAGAGACGGCGCCACCCACTCGGCTCATCACGAGCACGGATATATTGTCAAGCGGAATGTACTGAGCTGGCTTGGGTACAAACATGAAGGATTTGTCAAGACAGAAAAGATGACCCTCATTGGCTTTGATGCTACATTTCACCCCTGACTGCTGATGGTGGGAGACAAAGTCTTTGGAGGGAGTGACGACTTTCTTTCCGGCTAAGCCGCGGAAGATTTGGGCGACGACGGAGTGTTGTGGAGATTCGTAGCGTGGAAGGAGTTTGCCCTTGTACTTGCCCTCAAGAAGCTCGCTGACATTTCTCCCGTCAGTGGACAGGATTTCACTCAGGCGAGGAAGAGGGAGCTTACTCGGTCATATTGAGCTCAATGATGACCTCTTCCTCCCTCTTGAATTGCATGACTAGGAACGGGTATCTTGTCTGACCTTGCCTCAGCGGCGGATCGAGACCAATCGTGATCAGTGTATGCATATCGTCCGGCTTAGGAAGCAGCATGAACTTTTTAATGTGGTCGTACTGAATCTTGTAGTCATAGGTCTTCCCACGTAATCGAAAGGAGTTTTCGTACATGTCAACATCGAACCGTCCTCTGTCTCCGGATCAGCGCTCGCCCATCTGCAATGGCATCCCAAGATCACAGACCTGGGCGTTAAGTGTAAGACCTCCAAGAAGGTAGCAAAAGTATCTCCAGCAACTTCGCCAATCTCGGCCTTGTCCATCAGGGTATCGTAAAAGAGATTTGCCGCATTGTGCTCCTCGACTTCATCCTCATCACCACTCTTCTCTTCGCCGTCTTCGTTCTCTTCTCTCTTTGTCACGGTGCCAGGAATATAGAATCGCATCTCTACCAGCTGATCCTTCCCTGCTCCAGCTTTGCGTCCTTTCCCCCTTGCTCCACCGAGATGCCCGTTCGTGCCAGTCTCACTGCCATTCGCGGGTAAGGAAAACTCGACGGCGACTTCATTCTTGCCTGCCAGGTTGGTGTTGGTAATCTCGGTGTAGGGCACTTCAAAGGCTGGGCGATTCTGCACGTTGAAGGAGAGCTCTGATTTGCCAAAATCGGCTTTACCCCAATTCCAGCCGCGCAAGGCATGTTCCTTATTCTCGAGATTGATACCGTAGAAGAGCTTGAACACTTTGACCGTACGATCAAAATCCTAGTACATCCATAAGCTTTCCGCAGGATTGTGATGAAACAGGATGCACTGGTTGATTCACCTCCTGCTCAAACCCATCTAGCTGTATGACGCCCGCGTTCCTTGAAAGGATCTTCAACTCGTAGCCTTTAGCTGCTCTACTCCATTGCGCCGCCTGGATATTGTTCGCATCGAGCGTGAAGGTATCTCCGCCGCCAGAGGGTTTCCACCCCAGCCCTGTCTCTGCTATCCTGCATTTGCCGGGTTGTTTGGATAGGTCGAGATATATGCGTTCGAAGGATTCCATGATGTCTATGAGATGTCGAGAGAGTCGAGGTGAGATAGTGGCACCCAACTAGAGTTTATTCTTAGACATCTAATCCCTCAGTCGCGTCGCGATGCGAAATGGCGTAGAGTGCTCGGCTAAAATTGCCAATTTTGTCCCCCGCAGAAGCAGTGTACAGAAGTGACAGAACCAAAAAAGGAGGGGGAGTAGTCAGGTACTCCGTACGAGTAGAAGATTGCGCAAGGAGGCGGGGAGCAGCATGGTATTGATATAACTATTCATTTGTGTGATCAAAAAAAAACTCGGCGAAGACAGCTCGTAGATGAATAGTGATGCTTTTCATTCAAGTAAGCCGAACAATCACGGCTTTCCTGCGAAAAATGCCTCCTTTACTCCTCATGTCTCCGTCTGTTATCTTATAGCACCGCTCATCCTGCGCCCAGTATCCTGTTCAAAAAGACGAGGTATTCCATTGTTTCAAAAATCAGGATTGCGCGCTTGGTCCTTGGTATGCTTCGTCGTCATCCATGGCCACATGATGCTTCAAGGTGATTCCCACATTGCCTCTTCTTTCCGGGATCTTGCCCGCATTCACATCTGGCTTAGCCTTCGGCTGGCTTGACTTACTCGTCAAAGTATTGAAGGCCCTGGTTCTTGGGGTAGTTGGGCTCTTCAGCCCTGACGGCGTTCCAGGCACTCGGGGTGCCTCTAGCATCTCCCACGGTTGACTTCTAGCTTCTTGATCGCTGAGCTTGGAGCGCCTCGCCGCGCGGAAAGACTTTGACGGGACAAGCGTCCAGAGAGTGAGCAGCACGTATGTCAAGAACAGGGTCCTGCTCTTTTTTTTAGTACCGAGGACATGAGCAGAGAACAGACATACGAACGTCATGATGATTGTCACAGCAAATGCCGCCTTCGCTTGCTTACAGTATCCCATCAGGCTCGGCTTGACTGGGTGTCCGCAGCTCTTGGTGATGTACCAGGGTGCACCAGGCTGTGGGTGGGCTGGGTCACTCATGTCCGGCCCGGCTTGATTGTGGATAGAGACTGCCCAGACGGCGACAAGTCCGCTGTGGGCAAACATGGAGAGTAATGGGTGGAACACACCGCATACTGTCATGATGATCTTGCACAGAAGGATGAATACGGATAAGATTGCGATGACCACATTGAAGTTGGTTGTACTGTCTAACGTGAGTAACCTCCACTCCATCCAAGAATCGCATGCACTGACAATTGGCTCCACGGCAAAGGCGCTGAGATCGGCCTGTAGTTGGCGGCTGCATAGACAAGCTGGTTGGGGTTGCTGTTCCATCCGTGGTCACTGCCCTCTTGCCAGAATCTGGTGCGGTATAGGTTGGGCTGAGCAATGCCGAAGAGAGCGAGGGCAGCAATGGAAAGAGGTAACTCCAAGGCGAAGAGGATGCGAAGAGTCTTGGGGGTTTTCCACTGCTTGGGCACAGCAGACAAGCCGGATCGTACCCTGTCCATAGCTATGATTCTGAGTATGGTCGATCACGAAGCTCCACAGCGTCGCATATAGCCTGGCTCAGCAGTCGTTGTCGCAAAAGAAGCTCCGTTACCTTACTGATGGATGATCGAGAGAAGGATCAAGGCTGACAGGATGTTCTTGACCACGAGAGCAAGAGACCACCAGGAGCTGAGTCGCCCGCCATGTGAAAGTGGCTCTCGGGGTCAGCGCCAATTGTAGACTGGAGCTGCATGATAGCCGCCGGTGAAATGCTGTGGGAGGGGAAAAGTTGGTGACACAGCAAAATGACTGGACAGCCAAGTCAGCGCTATGTTTTAGCGGCTTTGTGATAGCAATACCGCCCATTGCGTGCATACAGCTAACCGCCCTTGAAAGGTGCCCTCCTCCATCGCCTACCGAGTCCGCTAGGAGAGGGGTGCATTCGGCTTTGCCGTTATTACATTCGCAGCTCAGCATCAAAGGTGACAAAAGCGTCGACATCGAGCAAGGGTCTCTCTGGTAGATGAGAAATCGCTAAGGCGACTGTAAATGCAGATAGCAATGCGCACTCTGTCTTGCTGAACCATCAAAATGCAAGTTTCATAAAAATCATGTTCAGGTAGGCTCTTTCCTATGGCGATGGGAAATGAGATTGTCCACTTAGCATGCAGGGTGGTGGGGCTTCGTAAGTAATGGGGCAGGAGTTGACAGAAGCCGATGAGATATCATGCAAGCTCCAGCACGAGTCGCATCCAGTACTGCGTCTCCTGAAACGTCCCTCAAAGGTTCCTGCGAGTGACAACATATCCGAGGGATCCATCAGTTATCCGTAAACGGAACAAAGCCGCGCAGATTGAAAGCTTATCGATAATCATGGTGGTTGCCCTAGCAATGAGCCCTAATTTCAGCTAGTCATTCAAGTCGGTGAGCAAGAACAGGATCTTGCATGGCAATTCATGGCAGTGAGCAATATGCGATGATTTGTTAGAACGTAAAAGGAGAAGCCTTCATTTGATTACCAGCTTTCACTCTCCACGAATACCCTTTGGCGACCTCTCCAATTACATCTAGCATTATCCTTCGCAACCGTTGAACAACATTTTTTGTGGCGGAATTGGTGACGAAAGCCCGTCTTCCAAGCTTCCTCGGAATTGCGTCGGCAAAAACGTCTGAGCTGTCGCATGGGATTCTCCATGGAATAAGGGATCTTGGTATCTCTATCCCATAGCACCAAAGATGTCTCCATCTCCGCAGCTTGCCCCCGCGGGGAGCAGTTCGTACTCTTCCGACACGATGACCGTTGGAGATGGGACCTGGGACTCCTCGAGAAACACATTCCTCCTCCCCAATCTAGTGGGTCTGAACTTTGATACCATGCGATACAACGGTGCGATCCTGCATTCCTCGGGCCTGTGATCTCGATCTAACAGTCAGACAGGCATGGGCAACCGATTTCGCGAGCTTCCCGGCTACCACGATCTGATCCGAGCACATGGGACTATTGCCGCAATAACCTTTCTTGGGGTTGTCCCAGCTGCTATCCTCACCGCACGATTTTCAAGATCCCGCATGAGAATCAGGTATCACATATGGCTGCAAATCCTCACCGTGCTCCTGGTCATCGTCGTCTTCACTCTTGGTACGGTGGCTGTTGGCCCGTCAAGGAGGCTTTCGAATCCGCACCATGGCATAGGCACGGCGATATTCGTTCTTGTGCTCGTCCAATTCATATGGGGATGGTGGATGTACCGCAAAGAGAAGAAGCATCGGAGCGCTCATGAACCCCTCAAAGTCACAGTAGGCCATTTCCGATTACATACAACGATCCGGCTGCTAATCGTTAAATAGCTACATCACTGGCTTGGCAGAGCCATTGCACTCTTAGCACTTGCCCAGATACCCCTTGGACTCACACTTTACGGGTCCCCCCTTGTACTATTCATATTGTATACGTTGGCAGTCTTTGCCCTTGTCGTCATATACTTTTGGTTGACGCGGGATCAAGAACGACGAGGCGGGAGTGATTACGATAGCTATGGTACTGCCGGTTCAGTTGACAACCGGCCGCCGCGGAGCAGATCTGGTGGATGGTGGAAGGCCATTCTTGCTGGACTAGGCATCTACGCCATCGTCAATAGGTTTAGCAGGAGAAGAAGAGATAGGGAAGATGACCGCCCAGCAGGCTCCGCGGTTGGAGGCTCCCATAGACCCGCGGGATCTTACGTGGACGACGAAAAACTATCGCAGTATGAGGCAGATCAAGATAGAGACGATCGATGGGAAGATAGGATCCTCAAGGTAGCGGCGCCTATCGGACTGGCTGCTTTGGTCGGAAATTTCTTTGAACGGCGGTATCAGAAGCGAAAGCCCTACCTCAACGATTTCGAATCTACGACCCATGATGGAAGCTATGTTGGCCACGGAGCGCTTCCACCAGCCGCCCCGGTTCCGACTGGTCAACAACCACCGCCCCAAGCAGGCCA
This sequence comes from Ramalina intermedia, assembly GCA_003073195.1. Classification (NCBI taxonomy): domain Eukaryota; kingdom Fungi; phylum Ascomycota; class Lecanoromycetes; order Lecanorales; family Ramalinaceae; genus Ramalina; species Ramalina intermedia. Next base: position 217,307 of record PEKF01000029.1, on the reverse strand, counting down.
GTACGGGCAGGTAGGGCAGTACGGAGTGCCAGTGACGTCTGGTGGTCCTGTCGCTGCGAATCCGCCTTTGTCAAGCAGCCATCATCCACTGAATCAGAGACACTCAAGAGAAAGCTCATATGTTTCTGATGATTTCGCGAGCGCAAGTGGCGAGCGCCGGCGGTCGCACGGTTTTCGCGATGGCATAGCAACTCTAGGAGCGATTGGCTTTGCCAAGAGCCTCTTCAGTCGAAGGCGAAGTGATAGAGACGATCACCGATACGAAGAGGAGGAGGAAGCGCGAATGCAGGGTCAGCACCTGACAGGGGGCGGTGACTATTCTCCTCGGCGCCATCGTCCTGGCGCAGGATCAGTGACCGAATCTTCCGTTACAAATCAACATCCATCGCACGCTCAAGGCATCCCTCCAATACCAGCGGGGACGTACGCTGCTGGTACAGCTGCTGCTGCAGAAGCTGATCGCGAGAGGGAGAGGGAGAGGCGGAGGCAGGAAGCCTTACCACTGGGTGGGGTTCTTCGGCCGACAGCTATGCCAGACATTCCGCCTGACCCTCAAGGGATCTTTCATCCTGAATCAACAAGCTCGGAGTCTTACAGCTCGGCCGGAGGCCGAACTCACCGTCGTCACCGTTCGCGCCAAGGCGGAACGGGGGCAGACATTATAGGAGCTCCACCTGGAGCAGCAGCCGCTGAAGCTTCGTCCAGCCGGCAAAATAAGCAGGAAAGACGTCAGTCAACAAGCGCTGGCGAGGACAGCGGCGTAACCTCTCCTCCCGTCAGTGTCAGGGTGAAGATGCACAAGGATGGTCGGCATGTCACATTAAGCCGATTACCTGAAGCAGAGGCAGAAGCTCGCCGAAGAAGAGCAGCGAACAGCCGGAGTGATACAGGCAGCTCACTCAGTGGGGACGGCACAGGACCTGGGTTCCGACGCCGTGAGGCACAGGACAGGCAGCACGCAGAAGCAATGAGGATCGAGAGTGAAAGACTGGCTGCTGCGCGGACTCAAGCGCAAGATCCACCCGTGCCTACGACGCCGATGAACGTACCAGCGGCGCCGCCCATACCGGACTCGCCAAGTGGGGTAAGGCCACCGCCGGGCGGTAGTGTGGGAAGTCCTGGAACTTACGAAACAGATGCCAGCACTGATTACGCCAACAATCGAAGGCGCAGGAGAGCGGAAAGAGCCCAAGCTCGGCAGGCGAAAGTGGAGAGAGAAGCCCGGACTGGTAAAACGGTGGGATTTGAGGAGTAACGGCAACGTCTGATCTTGACCATGTTGCGATATTAGGAGCGTTTGCATAGCGTTTGCACATCAGAGGGAGCGATCTGTTGATACCACACATTTCTCCCTTGAAGGGAGCTGTAATTATACGAAGACTCACGGATCCGTTGTCATGATACTAAGGGAATACCATAGAATTTTGATATTGGTTTCCAACGGTTCAGGGGGTTTTCTGCCGTCTGCCGCAAACGGCGCTTCCGGCCCCCCCTGCGCCACTGCCGCTTCATGCCACAGAACTCCTCCATCCTCCATGCATCATCAACATTCTCAGCAATGTCTTCTGTTCTTCCTCGAATATCTCATTCTCGTCATCTCATTGTCCCTCATGTCCGTCCTTTATCAAACACCTCAACCTCCACCCTTCCAGCTCGATGGCTCACAGACCTCAAATCACGACTGGGCAAATGCATTATATTTGGACTATCTAACAGCCAGGTCGACGAAGCTGGCGACATCGCCCGGACGATCGCTCGAGATTGGAGGGGTTTGTTAGCGGGGTCGGAAGGTTATCTGACGGGCAAGGAAAGGGCAGGCTTTGAGGGGAGGGAGGTTGTATGGGGTGATATGGTGCGTTGGCTCTTGCGATTGAGTCGGCAAACATGTGAGATGAGAGCTAATTACTGGATTGGAGATGTGTAGGATGTCATGGTAAGTTCAACACGGTGGCGTTGCTCTACACCATGGTGCGATGTCTTTCAGCTGCTGCTCTCTACACAACTCTTTTTGTCCTTTCTTTTCATGGCAACCGCAATCTATTTTGCATGTTTTGCCTTTCAAATCTATCGTCATTTAGTGCTGCTTCTCTTGAGCCTTCCTACTTCGTTATTTTCTCTCTACCACGTTACCCCTATGCTATGTTGTTGTCTCTCTTGAAAGACTGGCGTTTTTGTTTGTGTTTTTTTTTTTTTGGCAATATCTAACCAGTGCAAGGGTATATGAATCTGCACAATGCCTACTCGTGTAGAGTCTGATTTCTCATCAAGGCCACGTCAACAACGTAATGTATGTGCGATACGCAGAGTCCGGAAGGGTCAATTGGGCCCAAAATTATGCCCATTATATTGATCCGAAGCATAAGAAAGAGTGGTCAGAGCTCTGCTCGTCTAGAGGGGATGGCATGATCCTGAGAAGCATCAAGGTTGACTACAAATTCGTACGTGGGTTGTCTTAGCGTACCAATACCCCCTGCTGATCAAATGTAGCCAATGACCTGGCCAGACAAGATTTCGGTGTATCACAAATTGCGCAGCGCGCCAACATCCACCACAGACAGCTTCATCTTGGATGTTCTAATACTGTCGGAGAAGCACAGGCGGCCGGCTGCCAGATGTGTGGAGGATATCGTCATCTACGATTATCAAAGGGCACAGAAAACGCCTTTGCGGGACTTCATGGTAGAACGATTCCGAGAGACCTTTAGGATGCAGGAGGAAAGTGAGGCGCAGAACGCGAACAGGATACATGACCTACTAGAAAGAGTCGATAGTCTGGAGAAGGCTAGTTGGAACAGGCCGGATGCTGTGGAAGATATGGGTACAAGCAAATGATTAATGTTTTATAGACTTCAGAAGATGTACAATTAAACGATCGGCTAGGGGGCAAGGGGGCTAGTCATGCGTAAAAATGGTGCGGAGGGACGTTCCATTGCCGACGAAGCATCATTGGAGCCCACAAACAGATGCAGAGAGATCGTCACCATGATGTCTTGCCTTGGTTACTATAAGTTAATTGCCAAAGCTTAAATCTTCAATGACAAGACCGAGGCGGACAGTGAAGGATAAGGAGATAGATGATTGTCGAATAGACTTTCTGATTCATCGTGGCGAGGTTGATGCTGGATAGCAACGTACAGCGCAGCATCAAAGAGCAGGAAGGAAGTCCTGTCGAACTCCGACCGTTACCAAGGAGGGGGCGTGGAATAAGCACATACGCGTAAATGCAATCGTTGTTTGTTATTATTGTTGTACCTGAGTGAAGTGAACCGTGCGACAGTGGCACTTGAAGCAACGCCCAGTTTGAAGAGCCGCGGGAGGATTACCGAAAGTTCACTAGTTCAGGCGCAAACTACAGCCCACATTGTAAGCACACGCCAGCACCTTCTTCACTTATACCAATTCACATCTGTATCAACTTCGAGAATTTCCATATCACGGCATCTCTAGCCCCGTCACGTCCCAGTCCGTCCCCATTTCAATGAGAGGACCCCCAGCAGCGTTGCATCAGCTGGCTGGGAGTGCCTCCGAATAGGCGGATTCATCGCTTCATGCCCAAAAAGAAGGGAGGGAGCTTGCACAACAATCGCCATGAGAACGGTGTCGTCGCTCCAGGCAAGAGAGTGACCAAGCAAAGGTCCAATGGCCAGCTCAACGGGACCGTTAATCTTCCTTCCACCGCCAACGGCTCGCCCAGCTATCCGTCAACCGCTGCCCGTACAACTCCGCCGGTTCCAGAAAAGCGCCCAAACGGTCAGCCTCCGGACCTAAAAGATGGCTTTCCTTCAACGTCACTCCAGCACAATGATGCCAAGGAGAACAGTGCAATCAACCCAGCGGCTGGTCTTCCGGACCACATTGGGCAAGCAAATGGTACTCCCTGCGCTCCCAGCTCCAGCACTGATCCGGCCGCCCTTTCAACCTCTACGGCACGGAAGGACAACGTTTTCAACCTGGCCATGACAATTCTGCGCTCTTGCCCGCTTGGTGATACCCTGACCATTCTGATCATCCTCCTCTCGATTCCGTCAACCGTGCTGACCCTCATCAACACTCTTTTCGCCATGCTCACGTTCATGCCGCCAGCCGGCTCTTTCTTCTCCCTTCCACACACCTTCAATGATATCTTTCAAGGCTCCGGCGGTACCCCTTCGTTGGCTACCATCGTCATCACTGATGTCCTGGGATTGATACTATGGCTTATGGCATGGACGCCAGTACAGGCTCTTGCTATTGAATACACTCAAGCTGTCGTGGCTGCTACACTGGGAGGGGGCAACGCAAACAAGAAGACTGGTTATGATAGCACCTTACTCTGCATGGCGATCGTCACTCTGCGTCACGTCTCGAGTCGTGGCTGGACCCCCACACGGATACTGGGATTCGATTGGTCCGCCATCTTGTCCAAGATACCTTACGTCTCGGATCGACCTCAGTCTTTCATATCTGTTCCGACTAATGATTTTCTTTTGTCTGACCCAAAAAGCGGATGGGCTTGGTTCCGCATACTCATCGCTTTACACATATTGATTCAGGGTCTCGTTCATGTTGCAAGAAGATGGTACCAAAAGCGCGACTACTTCCAATCAGCACCGCTCAGCAGGAAGACAGACCCAGAAGCTGGAGGCACTTCCTCCGTCCGCTCTTTACCGACTACTGGTGGGGAAACAGGTACACACAATAGCACCGGCGCGTTGTCCAATGCAAGCTCCAAAACCTCACTCATAATCGCCAAAGACACACGAGACAAGGCTTCTAGTGGGAAAAAGAAACGGAAGCAAGCAACCCTTGTGCGCAGCCGGCAGCCTCTGTGGGCCGCCTTTGCCGCTACAAAGGTGACCATATTGCGTGAATACGAGCAGACGCACTCGCTTTCCGACATGGGCGTTGCTAATGCCAAGGACCCCGACGATCTGGGAAATGCTTCCTTTGAAGATTCAGTCGACCGTGTGTGGATCTCAGAGGTGCATTCTGACAGCTTTACCTTCCATGCTACCTACAGCTCCACTCTTCCCCAAACGACTGACAGCGGTAAGGCCGAAGCCTCTGCCGGTGTCGACCGAACCAAGCCTTTTTTCGTGCGAATCAATGATACTGATTGGACTTCAACTAAGATTCTGAGGCACAACCAAGACAAAACTACGGCGGACTTATGGTCGGGCGTGGTATTTGGACTTACGCCATCCTCTAGCTATAGATGTAGCCTTGTTCTGAGCGAGGACAACGAGATGGTCTTTTCCGCTATTGTGACCACCTCACCCTCGCTCATGGACGATAGTGAGAACACGTCCGTGTCTCCAGAAATGTCTCATGGATCCCATCGACTCGCTTCGCCGACTTCTCCAACGACTACGCTCAAGAAGACAATACGTACATTCCAGGCAAACCTCAATGAGTCACTCGCCCGCCAGAAGAGAACCAAGAAAGAATCCAAAGCCACTGGTAGCGGGATCAAAAAGGACATCGACGTCTTCAGCACTAGGATCAATAAATTGGCAAGTGAGGACAGGTCCCACACCAATCGTCACCTTCAATGGAATCAGCACATGAAGCAGGCGGATGAAGCTGTCTCATCGATTGAGGAGGAAATCGAGGCATTTGGCAATCCTCCCGAGGACGAGCTGGACCGTTCCAGGGAAATGAAAGGTAGCTGGGAGGCGATCAAACAAGCTCAGCATTCCACCGAAAGTGCGTTGGCCCGCGGTAGGGAGGCGGCTCAGAGAGAACGGATTTTGGTGCAGAACGAGGCCCAATCTGCCCAGCAAAAGAGGGAACGTCTGTTCACGCGTAGGACCAAGCTGCAGGATCAGTACGAGAAGCTCGAGTCCGCGACTGCAGAGGGACTCAGCCATCGGGAGCGCCAGAATTCCGAGCAAGCCGCCAAAGATCTTCAACGCGCCCAAATCGACCGTGATCTTCAGGATCGAATGACAAGCATCACGCAGAATTGGCAAGATTCGCAGTATTCAATCGGCAATGCGATGTCACAGGCTCAGCTCCTCGAGAATGCCTTTCACGATCAGCAAGTGATAGTCTCCCGTCCACTGCCTCCTGAAGAACGTCCTCTTACCCCTGAGGGTGACCTGCCCGGAGAGAAGCCGCAGAAGGCTGCTCCGAACGCTTTCCGCTTCCCAACTTTTGGGACTCCTGAATCTACCGGCGGCCTCAAAGGCCATTCAGGTTCTTCTAGCCAAGCCAACGCTCGGCCACGATCTACGTCCCATCTCTCGGGCAACAGCAACTATGTGGATTTCGAGGATCAGGATCCTGCCCCTCCCATGCCATCCAGAGCGGTCGACGCAATCCGTGGTAGGGATAGGAACAAGTCGGGCGGAAGTGCTGGCGGCAGCTCTAGCAGCAACAGTCATCCTGCAAGTCCGGCTGTCGCACACCACGTGCTAGACAGCCCAGTAGGTAAGAGAAGCCCGGTCTGGAATCAGTAGATGAAGTCCCTCGATGAGTTGGTTGGTTGCTTTCGTCAGCCGGAAGACATGGTAGCAGGTATCACCGATTGCATTCTTTTGGGATCATATCAAAGATGTGCATTCCTCCATCTGTTCCTTCGCATACTGCGATCTGTCCGTTCTCCTCTTTCGCTTCTTCTTCCACTACAGACGTCAAGGCCCCAATCAAGCTAGAACGCTAAGGTAAGATTTCCGTCACGATTTCATGATGTCCTTCATCGCGCCTCCCTGGAAACGCAAGTGCAATCCCTGTCTTGGCAACGAAATTGAAATTGACTATTTCACCATCCACAAAAGTTATTGTGTCTTGTTGCAGACCGTATTCCTGACGCATCGCGCTTGCCTACCAATAGGCAACCACAACTCTGCGCAGGATGCCTCAGCAGGCTCAGCATGTGCGAGAAAGTGCGAGCAAAGGCAGACTCAATGCAATATTCTCACGTCTGCCCCAAGCGAACCCGGGGCGTCTTCTCAAGCAATCTATTCCAAATTTAAAAAACCCATTCCACTCCAATCGCTCGCTCGAATTCACTTGCATCAAGGACTTTGTGAGGCCGCCCCTGCAGGTGGTACAGCCAGACAGCACTACTAAGCCCTCAGATGACGGGCCAGAGAGCATAGGCCATTGTGAGGGCCAGTCCCAACCCGCGCCTCAACGTACCGCACCAGAGCCACAGAGAAAATCAGAGCCGACTGCACAATACTCGAGTCATTCAAGCTTCGTCTCACTTACACCCGACAGCAGTGACTTGTCCAATCCAGCAAGCTTCCTGACAAGCACGACATCGCCAGGGACACCCTCGAATCTTGCGGCAAGTCCGGAGGTGAATGCGATCAACGACGAAGGCATGGGCCAGAAGGCATCGAGCATCCGGAGGAAGCACATCAAGCCTGAGCAAAGGCTAAACCTTGATGATTTCTCATACCCACCGTCTAAACCTGTCGAGGCCACGGAGGATCCAAGTCCTGTGGAAGCAGACCCTGCCCAGCCCCTTCGCAAACGTCCCAGCTCCGTGCAGGTGCCGGTCCCGCGCCGACGATCGTCGCTCACCGCATTGCATCTGGAGACCTCCGACTTCAACCGACCTTTGTCACAGCAAGACACGCTGAAGCATCGCGCAAGCACTCTCACCAGTACATACCGACAAGGCCAGAGATCATCAGACGCCATCAGTCCGGTGGAGCGGGTGCTCTCTCTTGACCGGCTTTCTCCTCCCGTCCAGTCGCCGACAGATACCAAGAGGGCCTCAGTGACATCGCAACAAAGTACGTCACAGCTCAGTCCAAGACTGCGACCGGGCATGTTCCCCAAGACCTTCGCAAATGATAACGGTCCGACTTCGGTCCCACAGCCAGCGATCACAGAGGTACAGCGGCATTGTTATATCAACCATGCGAAGATGAGGAACGATGCCAACAAGCACTATCTCACCCCTTGCATGACGTGTGGCAATGCCGACGACCAGGTGTGCCAGATATGCACCTTCTGTTTTCTCCGCATGTGCAGGAAGTGCTATGCCGAGTTTGATAGGAACGGAAGGGTCCTACGGCTGCCGATGGCGTGGAGGAAGGAAGCTAATGCTGGGACAACAGCGGAGGATCAGAGCCAGGTCACGAAGCCGACAGAGGAGAACCAGCCACCGTTCCACCTATTAGAGAAGCAATTGCGAAAGTCCTCGATTCAGGATTCTGGCAAGGATGAAGTGGGACAGAAGTGGACGGCAGATGTGGTCAAAGACTCGGTAGTGGAAGTCAAGGGTGCGACAATTACTGCAGCCCCAGTTGTGGAGCTCTGATGTTGTTTGATTGTATCACATCGCTTGGCTGGATTTTCACGAGAATTACTTGCTAGCGCCGTTGGGCTTCAAGAGCGTTATAGATTCAGTCGCATCATAGACAAAGAGCTTGTCAAAAGTATCAATCATAAAACTCCATTGAAACTCTACAAGCCCCCCAATCGTTTCAAAGAAGCCTACATCAACTCCACAATTAGCAAGCAATCCAACGTCACAAGCGCGTCAATCCCACCATCTCTCACCCTAAGCCAGAGCCTCTTTCTCCTCCTCTCCGCCTCCCAGCACCCCACCAACCCATTGCCGATACCTAAACACCTCCCCCCTCTCCCCACCCCCTCCCTTCCCAAACGCCTTCCTCCCCACAAACCCCTCCACCGCCTCAGCCACCTCCCTCTCACTCAAACTCTCCCCCCCAACCCCGCCACCCGTATTCACCACCCCATCCCTCAGCGCGCTCCACTCCACCTGCCCACAATCCCTTTCATCGAACGCCCCAAACGCATTGAGCAGCTCCTCCTGCCCTGAAAACTGCGTCAGCACCCCGGCCAGCTGAGACAAAAATTGTGCCAGCGGTAACGTCTGCGGCGCCCCGGGGGGGAAGAAGGGCGTGATGTCGCTCGGGGCGGAGGGTAAACCGAGATCGGCCAGCTGGGCGGAGACGTCGGCGCGGGTGATGTGGCCGGTCGAGGAGCGGTCGAGGAGGGAGAAGGTTTGACGGAGTTGGTGGAGGAGGGGGGCGGGGAGGGAGGAGATTGCTGCTGCTGCTGCTGCTGCTGATGGGGTTGTGTTGTTCGGGTGGTCTTTACTGCTGGTGGTAGTAGGTTTGGGGGAGAAAAGTGGGGCGGGGGGGTGCGCTCCTGTTGCTGTTGGCGGTTGGGTGGATGCTGCTGCTGCTGCTGGTGGGGTGGCGGGAACGGCGGTTGCGAGAGAGGAGGAACTGCTTCGGGTGGGCGATTGGGAGGGCGTGCGGTGCGCTGCTGCTGTTGCTGGCGTGAGGCCCCTTGGGGTCCATGAGGGGGATGAGGGAATGTCGCCACCGGTGGAGGTGAAGGGGGTTGACGCGTTTTGGAGTTTCGAGGGAGAGGTGAGGATGGGTTGGTGCGGTTTTGTGGGGGAGGTGGTGGGCGTGATGGGGCGGGAGCTGGGAGACGCGCCGGGAGAGGAAGCTCGGTATGATTGGGAAGCGGGGGATTCAGGGCGGCGGAAGGGTGAGGTGCGTGGTGAGCCGATCGAGAGTGGGGAGGGCTTGTAGGCTTGGGGTTGGGAGAGAGACTGGAAGGCGGTCAGTCAGGGTAAGTGATGGTGAGAAGGTCAAGATGTCTACCATTCTCGGACCGCTTGATTACAAGAACGCTGCGATTGATATGAAGACGTTGTATATCCTTTGCAATGCTAGGAGAGCTTCTGGTACAGGCTGAAAGAAGCGCATGCGGTCACTATGGGGGACTTGGGGGAGTAAACAATGCCAAGAATCCGCGCATTAATCCCTGTGCAGATCATTGCAAGGGTCCCACATGGCATCCGGAGAACCCCTTGAGCATTCACATCTCCAAACCCTAGCATTCATTGCCCTTTACACCTGGTGATGAGAGCTACAGACGGCTGAGATCAGTCGCAACTGGTGCTCTTCATCGCGTTATCGACTGCGCAAGGTTTCATGTCGAAAATGTTTCTATCTAATTGAGCACTGGGCTTGCGAGCACTATACATGTCATGGACTGCGATCCCCTTTGCGGCGGTCGTACTTGTGATACTTGTGTCTGTTGAGGTACCTGCGGCGGCGCCAACATGACTTCAAGTCTGACTTATCGACCATCAACAAGTGGTACAACCGCTAGTTCCAATGGCATGAACCGCCAGGCATCCTTGTCCTCTTTCCCCTCGACCAGGGTTCCCTCAAGTCATTCCAATCGCCCCTTTCCTCCTCTTGAGAAGCTCCCACCAGTCCCGAAACGCTCGTCGACTGACAGCTATGCTACTCGATCTACGCGATCCTCCCTAAGGCAAACGCCTCCTCGCCAGGCTACCTCGAGGTTTCCCAGGAAAGTAAAATCGCAATACCCCGCCAATTCGAAAGACCAGCATGTGGAATACATCCTCGTGGCGTCTTTTGATATCAATGAGGGATGCGTGATGGAACATCAGTATCCGACTGCGATCAGTGGCGATGAGCAGATGCTTGCTGAGCTCATGTTGCCAGACCAGGCTCACGCGAGAAAAGAGGATTGGACCATTTTCTTCCTGCACAAGGACATTGGAGAGGGGGAGGAGGGACTAGACAGCCTGAATCCACCAGATCCTCCACAGCCGAATGTCCATCAAGAGAATGGGGAGATGGGGGACAACGATGGTGCGAACGAGGAGCAGGATGTGGAGGGAGGAGAGGGCCCGCCGTTGATCTACGTCCTTAATCTTGTAAATACCAAGCATGACTCCAATGCGAAGAGGTTTGTGGCATCCTCATCGCTCTCTCTGGATGAGAAGACTAATCCATCACAGAGGCGCTGTTGTCAAAGCAATGGCCATTTGTACACGACATTCATTTCTGCACATATACAAAGTCAGCTTACCCCATGGATCGATACTGGATAAGGAGCTAATTGGTATCAGCCTTTGTTACTTCTAGCCCTTGAAGAGTATTATAAGTCTCCAGTGCCGGAGACCCTGGAAACTCTTTACAATGCAGTAAACTCAATGGACTTGTCATTGATGCCCCGTTTATCAATGCTTGAGAGGAACATACTCCTCGCAAGCGACACCAAGGACCTGTTCATCGAGAAGTTTGATCAGATGATTCAACAACATATGACTGTGGAAGCGAACAATATCGCGTCTCCAGACTCACCGCAAAAGTCCAACATCGAAATGCCTACCCAGCGAACAAAGCTTACAACACCCCGAGATACACATGAGTTCGAATGTAAGGTTATGTATAATTCAGTCCCCGTCCCGATCAAAGTCCCCACGGCCATCTCGCCAGAGACAGTTGGCGACTTCTCCTTAATCAAGCTGATTCAAATCTTCTCTCACGTGCATACCACGCAGCCGCAACCGTTCGCGTTACACACTCACCTCACCACGAGCGGTGCCTTCACACACCCCATAATTGTTCTCATCAATGCCATCTTGACCCAGAAGAGGGTGATCTTTCTTGGACACAACAGGCCGTCTGGTGAGGTCGCAGAGGCTGTCTTGGCAGCATGTGCCCTCGCTTCGGGGGGCATTCTCAGGGGCTTTACGCGCCATGCGTTCCCCTACACGGATCTTTCGAAGATTGACGATCTCCTGAATGTACCAGGCTTCATTGCTGGCGTGACCAATCCAACCTTCGCCAACCATCACGAATGGTGGGACCTGTTATGTGATCTTCCCACAGGTCGTATGAAGATAAGCTCTAGGATAGAGGCAGCCCCGGTCACCGCTGGCCTTCAGAACTTTCAGCAGCAGAACCCTACCTTTGCCCTGAGTCCAACGGGTCTTGGTGGTAAAGATTCCGCGAGCAATGATGCCACAGGTGATACGGCGTTTATGGACGCCGTATTAAGCAGTATAGCCTCGCGGCATGGAGAGTCAGTGATCCGTGCCAAGTTCCGCGACCTGATCTACAAATTCACTCGCATATCTGCTGCATTCGAGGAATCTGTGTACGGTGCATCCGCTTTGTACATCGGTGCGGCCGAGGCAGACGGTGGCGAGCATGGCGTTGTGGGGCATGGCTATGTCTGGCCGGACGATGCAGCCAGATCTCGAGAGCTGGGCGCCAATGTCTGGCGTATCGAGGGCTGGCGCAATACGCGGAGCTACTATGCTTTGATCCAAGATCTGGCAGCGGCATGGGAGCGCAAGCCCATCCGTTCAATCGACCTTGCTCATCAGCATGATCGGCTACGCAGCCAGAAGATGAGTCACGACGCCAGTGGGGCGATATATCTGGCTCTGGCGGCTTCGGTTCAGACCTACGATGAAGTCTGCCAGCTTTTGACGGTCATGCCTGAAAGTAACGGCGGGCTCTTCCACGTCAGCCTCGGCTTATTTCACCCTGATGTCAGGGTGAGACTTGTTGTAGTCGAGCTCTTGGATCGCATGATGGAGCACGAAGCTGGTCGACACTTCTGGGCCCACTTGGGGCGCTTTGCAAAGCTTGCCTACGACCGTTCGAAGAAAGAGAGTCAGAAGAGAATGGAGCAGGGTAGCCCACCGTCCGAGAATGGCGAAGGCTTCAAGCTCGAACCCGCTCGGGTCAGGACTGGCATGCGCGGGAGTTAATGGCGCCACCCTGCTCAGGTCGAGAACGATGAAAAACTTCCACCTGTCCATGAACAATGTTGCCCCGGATTGTAACGCCAGAATTCGCACCTCGCTTGGAAACAGTAGAAATGGGCATCTATCGGGCTATGGTCTTGTCAGACGCTGGGTGCATATGCCCTGGATATGTATGAATGGTAGAAGATAGATGATACCCCCCTTTGGAAAATAGAAGAACGCCTCGCTCTGCAGTCACAAGCCATTCCAATCCATCTTACATCTCCCACTTGTCCCCTCACTTCTTCCCTCCCTTCCCCTCCTTCTTCCCCTTCACCTTGCCATCCGCCCCGGCATCCACTTGCACCTCGCCCTCCCTCCCATACCCACTTATCAAATCCATCAGATTATCCCCATCCACATCCTCCCTCCCCTGCCCTTCCATCACCCTCGCATCCTCCCCCACCGGCACAACTTCCTCGTCCCTCCTCTCCCCAGCCACATCCAGCACCTCCTCGGTGCGACTGGCATCCCACCCCCTCCCGAACTTCGCCCGAAACGCCCTCAGCTTCCCGGCCTCGTCGGCTTCCACGTTCAAGAGTTTTTGACTCGACGGGTTCCAGAGCGGGGTGTTGCGCGTGTCTTTGGTGGAGCGGTAGACCGGGCTGGGGGAGGTGGTGCGGTGGGTGTAGGTGCTGCCGTCGGAGAGGGTGACGAGTTGGGTGAAGGTGTAGGGGCGCTTCGGGCGGCGGAGGAGGGTCGCGTGCCGGAGCTGCTGTTGGTGGTGGGAGGTGGGTGGTTTTGGGAGGATGGTTTTGGGGGTCTTGAGGAGGAGTGGGGAGGTGGTGGGGGGCATGTTGTTGTTTCCTAGGTTTGTTGATGGGGGTTTGGTGGGTGGGTGGGTGGAGAAGGCGGAGGACGGTGGTTCGGAGCCTCCCAAAAGCCGACCTCGTTCTTTCACCACTTGGCAGAACAACTTTATTCGCCAAAGTCGACCTGTCTCATACGATTTCTTCTTTGCGCTGCCATGCTCGAGTGAATATCTAGGTCACTCGCCATGTAATGACCGAGCTGGCGCTCGACTCGGCCATTCGCCATGGATTCCTTAGACTTCGATCGCAAGTGCAGCAGCCGTTGAAGTATGTGTCTATAAGTTCGAAGGGCCTACAAAACTATCCATCGTTGACCTCAATCGATTTAGAAGAGTGCTTCACAGCAAGTCTCACTACCATGGACAGGTTGTAGTCAGAGGTATATCTGATTCCTGTCCTTCATGAATACCATTGCAAGAGTACTAAATCACGACGATAGAGGGACCTGATCTGAGCGACAAATTCAAGAATGTCATGCGCAACGTCCCTCATCCGCTCGCTGTCATTGCCTCTTCGCCCACGCCAGACCGGCCATCCATGTCTGATCAGACGCCCGAAGCAATGCTGGTCTCCTCCTTTAACTCGGTCACAGCATCTCCGACCCCATACATTTCTTTCAACGTCAAGATGCCCTCCTCAACCATGGCAGCGATCCAGAGCTCGAAGCGTTTCACGGCGTCTGTGATCAATTCGTCTCACACGGCGGACGTGTTTGCTCAGGTGATAAAGAAGGACAAGATAGCGTGGGGGAAATTCCTCCAAGCCGACGGGAGGTTGAGGCCCGGCCATGGTGGAGTCGCTTGGATGGAGTGTGAATATACAGGACACACCACCAATGTCGGCGATCACGGGATCATCGTCGGGAAGGTCCTTGAGGCGGAGGTGTATCCCGACATCGACCATAAAGCAGCCGCCATGGTCCGCTGGCACGGCTTGTATGTCAATGCAGGACGGGGTGATGCCGTCTGAGCTCCGGTGCCCGGATCGATTGGAACGGAGTCCACAATGGGATAATCCTGTATCCATTCGGCTCCAAGGCGTTCAGGAGAAGCCCAGGCGCGACCACATCGCTTGCAGTGTGGGACTGGAACTTCCGTCACTATTGCCCGTGTCCGAATTGCGTTGTTCTGCTGGTCGCGACTGTTCTGGCTTCGATCTTCCCTCGTTCGCTGCTGCTGCTGCTTCCCGCTCAGCCTTCCTCGCAGCTCTTCTGGCCTTTTTCCTGGCCTTGTTCTGCCATAGACGGTCCTCCTCCTCGATCTCTTGCAATACTGCAATCCACGAATCAGCATCCTTTGTGCACAGAATGACCTTGCATGCAGGGTTGCAGCCTTGACATACCATCTTTCCATTCTTGCTCCTGCCTCTCGTCACCTGTGCCCAACATCCTTTCAACGTCGACATTCTCTCCACGTTGTAACCGCTCAATGACCTCTTTGAGAGCTGCAATCTTCGTGTCCGCCATTCGACTGAACATTGTCCACTCATTCTTCAAGACTATCAAGTTGATGCTTTGAGACCCAATAAGCATGAACATCCAGATGTAATAGGTAGCCGGGTTCCACTGCTTTGAGCGCGCGAGTTGAGCAGGCGTCTTCTTGGGCTTGCCTTCTCTAATTCTTTTCGCAATACCAGGGTATAAGGAGCTCCAAAAGGAGGGTCGAATGATCATCGGCAATCGATCGCTCCAGTGATAACGCACCTGCGTCTGACCAGGCATCATACGGAGTTTGGGGGATTTCATGAGACGAGGGCATTTTGAGACGTGTGACCCAAGTTTCTGGGCGGAAACCCCATAAACTGTAGCCATTTTGTATCTCCAAGTCCTCTACCGCGTGACCAATTCAAGGGTTTCAGGCCAATTCTCGTCTTCAGTCATGTAGAAGTTCCTGCTGGAAATGGAAATTACCTAAACGGGCATTCTCGATTATGTGCGGAATTTATTCCACGCATGTGTTTACCAATTTATTCGGTCCCGAGAATGCCTCAATCGCTACATTGATATGATGCATCTGTCGCCGAATGTAGTCATCTCGGAATGGGAGGACTACAAATTGACGTGAAAAAGACTACTACGATGTTACGATGACGAAGACCGAACTGCCCAGGCATGCTAGCCAGATACACGCCCAAGCTGCATCTTCTACGACATGTACAGCTACAGTGGTTAAGGCCTTAAGGTCTCTGCTACTACCAGAAGCCGTGAATGGGCCAACAGGCACAAGGACCGACAAGAAGACACCGCGGGCGAATGCCGGGGTTCCTCAACGAGGTAATACTCGGGCCAGGGCTAAAAAGCAAGCAGCGATTGAAGTTTGCGAGGATGTTGGACAAGAAGAGGATGACAATCTTACAGGCGAGCAAAGACAGATTCTGGCGACCAAGGTAGTCAATGATACTTTGAAATCATTGACGGAAGCCGCAAAGCGACCATCAACGCATTCCCCAGCTTTCAAGAAATCAGCAGGACTGCCCGAATGCTCGAATGATTCTTCAAACCCTACGACTCCGCGTTCTGGGGCTCCTCTCAAATCCATCAATGCCAATGAGAGGATTACATCTGTGAGACCTGGTGCTAAGCGACGTTCGCCCAGCGATTCAAACGTTGCAAGCCTCGAGAACCAGGCCTGCTGTTGTCATCTTGCCTTTGTAGCGCTGCGTTCTCTGCAAGCCAAAGGCAGCCGAGAAAACAAGCCACCGTCCTTACAATTTGATCTCGGAGCATCTGCACTCATACACAAATTGATCGCTCTCGGGTTCAATGACCTGGCAGTCAAAGAACTTCGAATGCTGACAAGACGGCTCATGAGCCTAATACGAGATACCCAACACTTCAACCAAAGTGAAACAACAGCTGGCAGGTCTGTTGCCGACAAAATCGATCAAGATTCAACGAAGAAGTCTCTCACTGAGTTGCTGAGCCTGGGTCGCATTCCACAGAGAGGGCCGTTGCTGTCCTTGGTCATCTCGACGCAGCTGCAAATTATTAGGATCTCAGCGGCGACTGATGCGGGAGATCTATCCATACTGTACGAGGCATTGAGCATCGACAGAAAAGACTCACCAGGCAATGTTATCCGAGCTCAGATCGATCACAACCACCCAGCAACGGTCGAAAAAGCTGCCCTCGACCTAGAGAACTTAGCTCAGCTCGTCTTGAGGATATGCGATCAGTCGTGTCTTCCTTTCGGGCGCGCTCAGAGTCCGTTGCAGTGTGATTCGGCAGAAACGATTCTCAAGTTACAGGTAAGAGCGTGTACCATTAGAGCCAATTCATGGGAATTGGCTGGGCATGTCATCGACGTCACCCATGATATCGTCTTGCCTTTTGCCCAATTCTTCGAAACTTTTCGAAAGCGCTCTCAAGATTCCAAAGAAGGTCAATATGATTCCGCTAGCCGGTCTTTCGATGTACTGGTGTCTATCCTCCCAGCGTCAGGCTCCTTTCAGGAACAAGCGCTCATCCCTGTATACAGAATTCTGGCGGCATGCGCGGGAGATGCTCATCGAAGTCTAGAGACCTCACACTGGACAACAAAAGCCATGTGTGCTGCGTTGGAGGAGGGCGTCTCTCCGCTTCAGAAATGCATTGGGATTTGCCAAACACTAACCCTAGAGATACGCACCACTGCTTCACGAGGACTGAAGACTCCCAGCATTTCTCTACTTGAAGCTGCTGTAGACTGCCTTTCAAGCAAGTTTCAAGGAGACTCCACTGATTTGGATGAGCTACTCATCACTGTTGCGAGTCTTCGGAAAACCCTGTGCTCTGTTCTCATACGCAACAAGGGCGAAGAGAAAGCTACGGAGACCCCTTCTGACCTTGACCTCGAGCGAAAATCACTTCAGCTGATAGCGTTCAGCGTGCGATTTTTTGTCAGATACTTGGGCGAAGATCCTGGCTCGACCTGCAGAGAAAGGACAACCTCGCGTTACCATAGTCGCGCCAGGCTTGTCACACCAATCGTAGTACCAACGACAGAAGCTATTGCGAATCTTGCTTGCGTCTTCGCACGAAGCACGGTCGAAGATTGGAATTTGATCAGCTCGGCTCTGGACGACTGTCTCACACTCAACAAAGCCCTGATAGATCACTTGACCCCCAAGAGTAACAACACCCCATGGGCTGCTCGAAAAGGTCCTAACGTTTTGCTGGCACATTCACACTGGTGTCGATATCTAAGTCTTAAAAAGCTCGGCGCCAATAAAAAGGACCAGAGGCAGTCCCTTCGCAAGTCCGTTGATGTTCTACGCAATGGCAGCCGGGAGGATCATCTAAATGGGTCCCTGTTGCTTAAGCTTGACCATTTTGCGCAACATTATGAAGATGTTCGGGACTATGCAGGTGCTTTGGAAATCTACGAAGAAGCCTGGCAATTACACCTTCACCTTGATGTGGTTGCTAAACTCGCAGAGTCAATCTCCTCTAGACCAGCAGACACACTCTTTGATCTGGACGAGAACAGCAAGCTGCTTGCGAGAGCGTTAGACGCACGACTCAGGCTGTCAGCTAAACTTCATCTCACAGGTGTCCCAAAGCCTATCTGTTATGATCGCTCGGAGCTTCCTCGCGATCAAAGAATCGTCTTGTTAGATCACCAATTTGGATTTGCCGTCAAGCAGGTACAGGTGGCGGGCTTCCGTGAGATCAGTCGCCAGCTTGTGTACGATATCTCAAGTGCTTTACTGCATCTATGTTCATTCGAGGATCACCCTCTTCAATATCTGCGGCATGTCATTCGACTATTGTTTCTTCGCATTGTGCAACCTGTTGCAGTCGTTGACATCGATCTCGAACCTATTCTGGAGAGCTTTGCACTGCCGTCAAAGCTACTGATCCAAGATGCCAACCTACAAAGCTCCATGGCTCACCTTACAGACTCACTCCACTTACTCGTGCTGTTGCGATCGGGGAAGCTGGACGCCGCTGTTGTTGAAAAGATACTGGTCGGCTGGGCGGACTTGTTGCTAGAGTGTCCAGATCTTACTGCCCTGCATAATCGGGTATACGACTTGCAAATGTGGCGACTCTACCTGAATCTCATTGTGGACTACCTAGATTTCCAAGGCTTCAGATCTCTAAGAGCTCTGGCACTGCATGTGTCCTCACTTTTCTATGGTATCTGGCATAGCGAGGCTAAGTCAGCTCCGCTAAGTCACCTTATTCAAATGGCCTCCCAAAGGTCTCAGCTCGGATATACGGCTCTTGGTCATCTCGCTCTACAGAAAGCACGAATCTGTCTCAAGGAGTCTGGCAGCCCTCTCGAAGCACAAGTCAGGTGGTATTTAGGCTCAGTAGAGACGGCCTTGATGAGCCAGGATCTTGGGAAATGGTGAGCCTCGAGGACTGTTGCTCTTGAAATCACTCGCTAATATCCATTCAGCACGGAACAACTTGCTACAGCACGCTCAGCGCTCAAGCAATTCAACGATGCCAGGGGCCGTCAACGTGTTTCTATCGATCGTTCTGACTTCCTTAGGCTAATAGCAGAAATGGCCCTCCTCCAATCAAGGATTGCAGCTGCCAGCCATCAGCCATACGAAGCTCTGTTATTCGCTCGGTTAGGTGTCAAGATCTATGAACAGATCTGGAGTATTTTGGAGCGTCGTTCGTCTCAAGCAGAAGGGAATGGATGCAGTCCTGCAGACGGGGCTACTAACGATTCAGTAACGGGCTCACTCTCTAATTTGAGTCTCTCCGAGCAGTCGTCCACGTTCTCGAGCTGCACGCAGAGCCAAAGCCTTTACAGCGCTAGCTTCTGGCCGGTCACCCCACGGCTTCTTGATGGATTGCTACTACTCTCTTCTCGTTATTGCCATGCGAGCTTGGGTCAGCAAGCAAGTTATTACTTGGACAAGGCTCGAAAAATCGCCGAAGCGACCCGTTCCAACTATTGGTGCGGTCTTGTCAACGCAGCTCAATGCCAATTCCATTTCCGTTCGGGAAGTCTACAGCAGGCTACAGCTTTGATGGATACTGTGCAAGCATTCCCCACCGTCACCGATCTCACAAGTCTGGAAATGCAAGCTCAGGTAGCAGCCGTCAATTTACGACTGGGAAATTGTCAGGCTGCATCCACGACTTTCCTTGCCCTCAACGACAATCTTAGGAGCCTAAGAACCAGGAAGGAGGTCGACCGATTGATACGGCAACCTGTTGCGGCAGATGATCAGCTCTGTGCATTGGTGGCTTCTGTAGGCAAAATGAACCTTGGAAGAGCAACAAAGACTACAGAAGATAAAGCCCAGATCAGCGCGATAAGTCCAAGATCTCGATTGAATGTTGCAACAGCTAGGATGAGCCTACAGCAGTCGCCCGAGACTTCAGAGATAGTCTCCGATAGTGATGTATTGCCCTTGCTTCAAGCAGAGAGCCGTTCGTACCACGAACAGGCAATGGCATCTGTAGCCATTGATTACCTTGATCTTGCCACAAACCTGTTGGAGGGGTCGGAGACACTTCCTCTGGATGATCAGAGCAAGATACTTCAGGCCCTAGTGCGTGCCGACATCGATCTCAGGAGGAGTCTTCAAGATCTGAAGACTCATCCTGTCTTGAGTATCGTTGCGGAGTCGACCATTGCGTATCCATCTGTGATTCGACCAGACAGCTCTCCAGAGACATCGACTGCGAAAGACAACAGACCTAGAACAGGTCGGCAGACGCAGACGAGGAAGCCAGCCGTGAAATCAAAGCAAAGCCCTCATTCGATCGAGGAAAGGTACTCCCAATCGCTGCAAACAGCGCAAAAGAAGATCGTAAGCATATTGAAGCTTGCACAAAAAGCGTCGAGCATTGCGCTTCTGCACCACATGCTGGACCTACTTTCGCGGACCATGATAACCTTGAGCGCACTTCCAGCTTCGACTCATCCGTCATCGGTCTCCTCGCTGTTCCTGGTCTTTGTTTCAGGTAATTATACTCTCACTCTACGTATTCGCTTCTGATCCGTTGATTGATGTACTCCAGAATTGGGTCGGATGGCTGCCATGCTGCAGGAGACCCTTTCTGCCTTGGTTGAACGACAGATGTCAGATCTGGCTAGTGCCAGTGAATTTGCAACTGTAGAAGTACCGGCATCTGTCAAAGCGACGATCACATCAATAGAACGACTCGACTTGCAATCATTTCAATCAGACTTCATCGACACTATTCCCAAGACTTGGGATGTGGTTTCAATGTCCCTGAGCGAATCCGAGGGCAGTATCCTAGTATCGAGACTCAGGCATGAAGAGACGCCATTCGTTCTCAAGATCCCGCTTCAAAGGCAGAGTGGGCTAGTCTGCGAGGATGAATCCTTCTCCTTCCTGGACGCGAAAAAGGAACTGGAGTCAATTATAGAGATGGCCAATACTTCCAGTCAGGATGCCCAGAATCAAATTTGCAAGACCGCCAGATCGGAGTGGTGGAGCGCACGAAAGCGACTGGATTCGAGGTTGAGTGACCTACTCAAGAACATCGAAAACATTTGGTTCGGGGGTTTTCGAGGAATTTTCTCGCAACAGACGTCATCTCCTCATCTTCTGGCGCGATTCCAGCAATCTCTGAACGATATCCTGGACAAGCATTTGCCCTCTCGCCGCAGGTCTGGAAAGAGCAAGCAAGCCGGGACGATCACGCTCGATCCACATATCCTTAGACTTTTCGTCGACCTTGGCTGCCCAGATGTTGGCAACGACATCGACGACCAAGTCCTTGATTTGCTTTACCTTGTGGTAGACATTCATCAGTTCAACGGAGAGCGGAATGCCTATGATGAGATCGATCTTGATCATGTAAGTCAACCCTGTGACCTTGCGTATCCTTTAGCTCAGACGTGACAGATGGCGATCGAGACTCTTGAGGCACTACGTTCCTACCACCAAGCCGTCGACTGGAATGGCATCATTCAAGAGATGCGGCATACAGTCCTCATCCTTGACAAAAGACTACATGGCTTTCCTTGGGAATCTCTTCATACCCTGAGGGGCAAGTCAGTCTCGAGACTGCCTTCTCTTTCATGTCTGAGGGACAGGGTATTGGGGCAACGAAGCCAAGAAAGACGAAGAAGTGATACGTCCTACCCAGGGACTACGTTCAGTATCCCACGTGATGGCGGAGCTTTCATCCTCAATCCGGCGGGAGACCTCAAAAGCACGCAAGAGAAGTTCGAAGACTCACTGGGTGAACTTCCGCGTTGGCAAGGCGTCAGCCAAAGGGAGCCTCTGGAAAGCGAATTCCGAGAGTTTCTTGAGAGTCGCGAGCTATTCCTCTACTTTGGACATGGATCTGGAAGCCAGTATATCCGCCCAGGAACTATTAAGCGGTTGGAGAGGTGTGCTGTGGCGCTCCTCATGGGCTGCAGCAGCGGCAGCCTGACGCAGGTAGGGGACTTTGAGCCGTACGGGACCCCAATCAATTACATACAAGCTGGATGTCCTGCCTTACTGGCGAATTTGTGGGATGTCACAGACAAAGACATTGATAGATTTGCACAGACAACACTTGAGGGATGGGGCCTGTTCGACCGCAGACAGCAGGTTTGCAACGATGGCAGCCCAGTGAAGAGGTCTGCCAAGCAGAAAGGGAAAGGAAGAGCGGGGAAAGAAGGACCAAAGCCTTTGGAACAATATGACCTCCAGGTCAGGATGTCGTTGGATCAAGCAGTGGCGGCTGCCCGCGACTCGTGCATTTTGAAGTACCTGAATGGTGCGGCGCCTGTAATATATGGGATACCGGTGGTTCTGGAACGATAGCATTGGGCGACGACCAGCAATTGAGCACTTGAGCGAGCATTGGAGAGAGGATTTGCATTGGACTTCTTGTCTTCGGAGCGTGTGCATGAATGAGAAACGGTATTGTACAACAATACATCGAACGGTAATGTCCTTCACGAGACTGTCCTGCTAGTAGCTTGGATTCTGGCTGTAACATGGCATTTCCTCTGTGACAACATCATGACCAGTATGATCCGGAGCAACTGGTCTCCGCACATGTTACCTATTTGTAATGTCCTCGACCATATTCGGCCGATTACGTCGTTATTCGCTCCGTCCCCACGTGTGTTGACGAGCTTAGCGTCCTTCTCTCTTATCAATCTTTTTTTTCCACCACCCTTTCGAAATTTTCCTTCCTTACTCACACACATAAAAGAAGCCTCCCACCCTCGTCTCTCGCTTGCTTTCACTCACCCCCAGTCACTCGCTAAGTATTCTTGTCGTTCGTTGTCTACCTCTTGTCATAAGTCCTTTCTGCCTCCTGTTCTGAAATTGTCATCAACACCGTCAACATGAAGTCTCTTACCTTACTCGCCTTTCTCACAATTGGCTCCTTTAGCACATTCATGCCAGCACTGGCCACCGATGATAAGACATCCACGCACCACTTTCGTAGCGTCCACTTGACCAAAACCCACCATCGAGCCAAGACCACTCTGCTGCCTTACTCCACGCTTGACATCTCCGCCGCAACGGTACACAGCACCAGCCCATCGATATCACATTGAAAGTCAAGCTGACGAGGAGCAGACAAGTAGCCCAGCTACAGCAGCGGGACCGACATGCACTGTGGTCCCCGCAGGAAGCAAGGATACTCCCACCATTCATGAGCCTGGCACTAGCATCAGCTTCCGCACTGAATGTGGCATCACCGACAAGACAGTCCAGGAATGTCCCTTCCTCTGCGGTCCTGGCGGGGACGGTACCCTCAAAGCCTGCTTCCCTGATGATGTGAGCTTCTTGGGCGGGAGTGGGGATCATGTCTGCAAACAGTGCTTGCCTCCTTGCGAAGGCGAAGGTGACAAGCCAGTCACATCCGCAAAAGGTAAGCGTGCATACTCTCCCAGTCTCCTCATCTTCTTTCCATCGGCATGATCTGATCACAGCGATAGCAACACCCACCGCTCCTCCAAAGGCATCCTGCACAAGCGTAGCTCCTGGATCCAAAGACTCGACCGCCTCCAAAGACCCGGGCACAGGGCTTTTATTCCGTGCCACGTGTGGCATCACTGACGAGACAGTTGACCAGTGTCCATACCTCTGCAGTCAAGCAGGTGGAGGAGCTTTCAAGGAGTGCTTCGATGTGGATCTTTCGGGACTTGAACCGACCGGACAGTTCCCGCCCATTGAATGTACTCACTGCCTTCCTCCTTGCAAGGCTGGGAAGAGATTCAAGAGAGATTGAGTAGCAACCGAAGGGAAGGGTGACGAGCGTGACGGATGTTGACGCTGTCTGCATTGTTTCCCGAGAGATTGTTCTTGATGTTCGGGGGAGTAGCTTTGATAGCTCTTGGCTTGCAGTAATGGGGGACTGTCTGACTGCACAGAAGTCACGGGATAGAGAATGGCGGTCGCAAAGAGAAAGATGTGATGGAAACTTGATTGACCAGGTCAATCGTACCTAGCTAGCTAGACTATCCAAGACATTAATCAAGCCTTCCACCCCCTCCAACCTGATAGTCCGGCGGCAAACCTCTAAGCGAGTTCTCTTCGCTAGCAGTCACAAAAGCCTCACCTACACCACCATGAGCATACATGTACCTGTGTATACTCACTCAATCATTGCTTGTTTCACTGTTGAGGCCCCCACGGGAAAAGGAAGCCCGAGACATACCGTTCTCCCGCCAGGCACAGCCGCCATGCCAAACGGCTGTACCTGACTGTTTCTAAAGCAAGCACACGTAAACATTTGGATATCTCCGAAGCCAAGACAGATCGACGATGCAAAGATTCCGACATGCAAGACATTCAACCCATCTTCTTCGATGCGAGATAATGGCATAGCATACATCGGGTGTTGCGCATGCAATGTTTTAGACAAGCAGAATACGGGCTCCAGCAACTTTGACCACACCAGACTTCAGGACCTGTAACTTCAAGTCCAAAAACACTCCCCCTGCAGGCCTCAGAGACAAATCTCGTAATATGTGACGCCCAAAAAGCATCGGACGTAGAATAGTGGATGCGGACGGACAGGAACTCCCGCAGCGCACAGACATTGTCTCAAGACACGAGAGGCATGATTCTGGTCACGCCCTGCCTACACCCTACTCGGAGAGAGCGGCGTAGCCTTTATGGCGAAGACGCTGGTACAGAGAATCTCATACATCCAGAAGAGGAGTGATTTAGGTCTTCTTTCCCCCTCACCGACAAGCATCAATGCAGGTACCAGCCCGGTCTTGACTCTTCGATATGCGATGCGATCGCCAAGCGACGCTTTTCACGGACAGGGAACAAGGGGCTATTATTATCAGCTTACCATGTCCACATCCTAGCCTCAACGGCACAGTTGAGCCAACCTTGAATCCTTCAAGCCCGGGAGGCTCCACTGTTTTCAGCTGCAAGCACGGGAGATGGACATGAGTCTAGATTTCCAGATCCTTCCTCACCCTCCTCACTACTTCCTCATCTCCTGAAACCTTGCGGCACGCATTATTTGCGACACACTCCTTCGGCTGTGGGGCCACTCTCAAGCCTCAGCATGACTAGTATCAGTAAACAAGCAGCAGGCCAAAGCACGCAGCATCTGACTGAGGTGATGAGGTCCACTTGTCCGGTAGCAGACACGCAGTGACTCCGGTGAGACGCGAAATTGGACCTTGTCAGATTTACCCAAAGCAGAAATGGTTCTGCCCAAAGCAGGTCTTTACTACTCAAACCTTCCTAATGAAAAAATCCTACTCTATCAGAAATTCAGAATCTCCACTACTATCTCGCCCCGTCCTTTCCAACAGTCCCCTGTCGTCCTTCGCTTGGGGCTTGAGAAAGCTCAGAGCGCTAGAGGGACAAGTACAAGCCACCAATACCACCCCCTCTAAAAGGTCGGAAAGTTTTTCTCCAAATTTGACCGCTGCAAAAGATCCGAACTGTCAGCTAAAAAGCTCTCATGTCCTTTAGCGGCAAGCCTTCTTTGCGCTGACTACACCGCGCGTGAGACATTTGGCACGCCGCTTGTGCTGAGCCTTGCGGCTAGACCAGGATGAGTCTAACAACCCTCATTGTCTGCAGAGAGACCAACGTGCTAAAATTTCCTTTGCCCTATGTTGGTACCACCACCAGACTCAAATAATTGCTAATATTTCCAGTAGTCTGGTACGGTGGATGACCATGCTGAACTTCGACCCAGGAGCGATATATAGCTCAAAGGCTCGCCCAAGACCTAGGGTGTTTTCCTTCTCCGCACCATGTACCACTTGGATTGCTGCAGGCCGAATTGCCTCTCATTGACATTCGTCTTGTGACCCCACTTACCAGTCTGTCGTTTACAATCATACACTCGTTTGATCCGTGCAAAGTCGAGAGGCAAAATTGAATTATCCCTTAGGGTTCAGGATCCTTGTCCCGACTAATCGTACAGCAATATCCTTTTCGATTTCGCGAAAGCACCGAAATATTTGGGACAGGCAGTCGATGCTCGATCGCAGGAGGAGATAGGTTCTGAATGGTCTCGTCAAATCATGGGGGTTGTCAAATGCCGGAATCAATGGCCATGAAACAGCTGTCTCCCAGAACCAACTCGTCTTGTACAACATCCTCCAGGAAATCGCTCTTCACACTACCCTCCTTTAACACTCGACCTCGACCTGGGAGACGGCGTCATATTATGGGCCTGGTATCTTTATCTTCCATACTTCACGCGCTATTTTTCGTCTCAATATTTTGCCCCACCACCTTGGGCTCGAAACATCCTCAGCTCGAGCTTCGGCGATTGGTGCTTAGTTCCCAAGAGGACGCCATCCTCGTTGAGCGTTCGCTGAGGCCTACCCCCGTTCTAGAAGCCCGGCAATTCGATTTCGAGTCCACCACAACAAAGAAGTCTTCAAAGACCCAGCAGGCTGAAAGTACCTCCAATGCAGCCGCGGCCGCCACTACCACTGCGCAGGGTGCGGCGATGACCTCTGCGTCAGGAGACGATTCTACCGGTTCAAGTACAGGCATTGACTCCGCGCCGTCGCCCTCTGATAGCCCCCTGCCCAAGGCTTTCGATGGCGGTTTAGGCACGAACTATACCGAGCAGAGCTGTCCCAAATTTCTAATGGACATGGTCAACAATGACACCTTTTCGTCGTGTCTGCCGGTATCAGTCCTTCTTCAGGTACTTGGAATGCTCCTTACCGCTCAAGTTGCAATGGCTGATCCAAATTCAACAGAATTCCATGTCTTTCTTCTCTGCCTCACGAAACGCATCGACCCTAGATTCCGTGCTCTCTGCTTCGTGCAACGTCGTCTTTCAGGCTTGCTCTAATGTGATGTCTGGGTACGCCTCGTCCCTACGCGGGGACAGCGCTTGTGGGGAGGACTACAACAAGGAGAACCCTATCGTTCGACAAGCATACAACGGCCTGGTGGCATACGACACTTTGTATCACGCCAGCTGCCTGAAAGGTTCACCCGGAGCTGACGACAAAACCTCCGACTACTGTTACACGAACGCCGTCACCAATTTATCCAGCCCAACAGACACGTATGTCTATTACATACCTCTGGGGCTTTCTCTACCCGCTGGGAGTATGCCGACATGCTCGCAATGTCTGAAGGATACGATGGGACTATTCGCTACTGCCGCAGGCAACAAGTCACAGCCAGCCAGTCTGACTTACACCGATGCAGCAGGGAAGATCGACATACAATGTGGATCCAATTTTGTCAATCAGAGTGTGCCAGGCGGTGGCAAGTCTTCATCAGCACCCCCACCCTCTGGTTCGAGCACAATCACCATTTGGGTGGCGGTATCTATGGTCCTTCTATTCTTCTCAGGAGTATTATGATACTCACTAGCTCTCCACGATATTGCTATTGATGTTTATGATTGCAAGGCTTGTATGGGGGAAACTTCAAATGGCTTTTTTACGGATTGGGAACGGCTTGATACCCCTGGATGTGGATGAATCCCAGAACTATAGCGACGGTGTGCTTGTCAATTAGAACTCGAACAATCTTTGAAAACGAGTATTACCCAAATCCCTGGTGAATACAATGTCGTGAATACAATTTTCATCGCATGACCACGGACTCCTTCATGTTATTCCTTCGAGATCGGCCTCCAGCTGATAATCGATAGTATGACTGGACCAAATTTTGCCGAGGTTCGGCCGAGCTTCCTAGAATGATGCGCAAGTGAAGCTTCGGGAGGGGACAGAGCACGTCACTGTACGGCAATGGTGAAGGCTGTCAACGAAGTTGCCCGAACACTCCTATGGTTATCCGTCTGCTCCGAGGACTGGCCTTGTAAAGCAATATTGTTCCCTGGTACTGTTTTCAGCAGTACAGCATATCACCGTCGTCGATGACTGAAGTCTGTTTCTCAAACTTCTTTGCCATTGGATAATTTTGCCTGTCTATGTAATGCTGTTGTGGGCTTAGCTCCACCTCAGAGCATTGGCGCACGATGCGGGACACGCTATGGAGCCGCCTTCTATGGAGGGAGAATGGCAGTCACCCAAAGAGCTCAAGTGTCAGATGCATATATGGGGACAAGAGCTGGATCCGAGATCTGGACGTCGTGAACGAGCTTGGGGGCCATTCGGGTTGCGTCAATGCCCTGAGGTAAAGAAGCTCAACCTGAACGTCAGACAATGGGAGCTCACCAGGTCTATTTAGCTGGTCTACATCCGGTCGGTTTCTGGCATCTGGCAGTGATGACCAGCATCTCAACATCCATTCCTACCAGCCCGAGAGCTCGACCGCACCATTCTCGCTATCAACCACCGTTTCCACTGGCCACACGGCCAACATCTTCTCCGCCAAATTTATGCCGCACTCAGACGATCGAACACTCGTCACATGTGCTGGAGATGCCGAGGTGAGAGTCTTCGATATTGAGTACAGCGGGAGAAACCCAGAGACTTCAGCCAATGCTAGTATAGCATCCACTTCACGGGGGCAAAGATTTCAGAACACGTACAAGGGCGTCAGATATTTGAGTGATGGGAATACAAATGCCAGGGTCTACAGATCGCATGGTGACAGAGTTAAGAGGATTGTGACCGAATCTTCCCCCAACCTCTTCCTCACTTGTTCTGAGGATGGAGAGGTCAGCCCAGGCAACATCCCAAGGTACAGTCGAAGGCTGAAACCTCTTGCAGGTACGCCAATTTGATCTGCGCTTGCCTTCTGCGGCCTACCCACCTCCTCATGGTGGACGAGGTTTTTTGGCACGTCGCATGGACAGTGACAGATCCGAGGTCCCGCCACCTTTGATCTCGTACAAACGCTATAATCTTGATCTCAACACCATCTCATGCTCTCCTAGCCAGCCTCATTACATTGCTCTGGGGGGCGCTCATCTGCATTGCCTGCTTCATGATAGGCGTATGTTAGGACGGGATGTCGAAGCAGAGCGGGGAACTCCAGATCGAGCATCGCCAGCAAGTAACATGTCAGCTGCTGAGGAGGATATGATGGGAAAAGCAACTCGCTGCGTCCGCAAATTTGCACCCGATGGTCGTCGAAAAATGCGAGTGCGTGACAATAGGCACATTACTGCCTGTAAGATCAGCGATGCCAATCCCAACGAACTCATTGCAAGTTGGTCAGGAGACCATATATACAGCTTCGATCTTGCCCGATCAGCTGATGCTAGTCAGCGAAGCTCAGATGGTACCAAAGGTTTTATGCATGGCCAGAACAATACCCGCGTCAAGAGCTCTGGCGATCGCAAGCGGAAGCGAAAGAAGACTGCTTCATCAACTTCCGTCGACGTTGATGGAGACGATTCCAGAAGAAGGTCTGCTTCTGAGGCCTACGTAGAAGATCAGATGGCATTGCGTGTTCGCTACGAGAACGGTCAGAGCGAGGATGTTGAGATGAGAGACGTGATTCCCAATTTACCAGTGTCAGCCGTTGAAAATGCACGAGAGTCGGTGCTTACAGAGTCTCAAAAGAGGAGTCTGCAGATTGCAAAGAGCACTGTAAGGATCCGAAAACTGGTCTTCTCTCTGGAAGCTTCACCGCCCGGTGCGACCTTGTCACAAGATCCAGCCAGACATGTCAAGTCCTTTACCTGCGCTTTAGGATTCGCTGCTAGCTGCCTTCCTGAGATGAAGGAGACGTCTAGGACTTGGGGATATCCCATGGATCCATCTAGCGAAGAGATTGACCTTCAGCAAATCCTCCGATCCAACCGGACTTCTTCCCAACGCTTCGTCCAGGCGGCTGGTACCCTGTCTCGTGTCCTCGGTGGAAAGCTGCAAACAGCCAGCCGGACCTCAAGTCCTGCCCTCAAGCTCTTCGATGCCGTCGACCCAGTTGGTGTTGAGACGCTCCCACGCGCCAGTCAAGATACACCTCACACCACACGAGAGGAGTTCTCTTACACGTTCTTAAAAGCCATCCTCCTATGGTTGGACGGCGGGCCGCAACAGCTCCTGAGTGGATTCACAAAGCCGACAGACCAACGAAGCAGTTTGAGCGTTTTCCATCTACCCGCAAATGCCAGCGACGCTGCGATACATGATATCTTGATCCCCTACCTACTGGCAAAGGCAAGTGATAAGGCGATTCTTGATGTCAGCACGTCCCGGTTTGAAGCAGATGAGTCACGACAGCTATTTAAATCGGAAATCTCCGCAGTGATTGCTTTCAGCAATGCCATTCGAATGCCTCTTGAGGATCTGTCACGCGCCATCATGCCAGCAAATGGTCCAGAAGAGCGACTGCACATACCCGCTGCCCAGGATAGAGTGACTGCAGTGAAGTACTGGGGGTTTAGAGTCGGTAGAGGTCTGTTGCTCAATGCTGGGGAGGACGTCAATTATCAATTTGTGGACATCGCATTTGGTGGTCTTGGAAGCGCAAAGGTCGAAGACGACAGACCTCATGAGAATATCAACACGGAGGAGGACGATCCGGTTGTACAAGATGCCACCGTGATCAAGAGACATGAATTTGAGCGTGAGGTCCAAGGATCAAACATGGCAGAAGACAATGACCAGCCGCACGACAACCCATCTCCCAGCAGCAGACATGAATCGACGATTGGTTCTGAGGAAGAAGTGATACGAATGGATGATTTACATGCTGAGATTGCGGATCGTATGGCGGAAGATGACGCGGATAACGGCGATGACGATGACGAGGAAGTCAGTGATGGCGGCGACAGTGATGAAGGAGACGAAGACGAGAACGATGAGGACGCAGCGGCAGCCCAATCATTCCTGTTCCAATCGACCCGAGAGCGGGGGATGAACCGGAATCAGGTAGAAGACCACGTTCCCTGCGACCCGCACACTCGTTCGTATCGTGGTCACTGCAATGTCAAGACCGTCAAGGACGCCAATTTCTTCGGCTTGCAGGACGAGTATGTCGTGAGCGGCAGCGACAGTGGCCACCTCTTTATTTGGGACAAGAAGACGACTGAACTACTGAACATCCTTCAGGGTGACAGCGAGGTCACTAACGTAGTTCAAGGTATTGAACTGAACTGACCCCAACCATCTTTTCATGCTAAAGAGTCTGTTCCAGGGCACCCCTACGAACCCCTGATCGCAGCTTCCGGCATCGATCACACCATCAAGATCTTCTCTCCCGACACCCGAGCGCAGGAAGACGCCAAAAACGGCATAAACATCAACAGCTCCATCCATAGCTCCCGCGGCCATTCCTCCCTTTCCCGCAGCACCAGATCCCAGCGCAATCGCGGAAGCGCCACCCAGCCGGATCACAAGGACGCGGACTCATCGAAGGAAGGTCTCGCCAGTCGTAAACGCATGCAGCAAAGCTACCAGATTGTGGCGCAGAACGATGCCATGAGGCAGGGAGGGATGAGGGACGCATTCATCACAGTAGGTCCTTTCCCCGCGCTGCGGACGGCGCCCATGGGGTTTGCCGAGTGGCTGGCTTTGTTCTGATGTGGATGATCTGTTGACTGCTGTGTGTGCCTGCTTACAGAGAAGTATGCTGGCGCAATTTGCTTCGCGGTTGAGGACGAGACAGACGGGCGGTCAGGGAGGAGTAGGCGGGGGAGGTGGTGCGGGTATTGTCGTGGGGGAGGATGGGGAGGCCGTGTTGATGGATGATAATTGTTCCGTAAGTGATACTCGTTGCGTCTGCTGCATTTATCCTGTGCTGATTATTCTTCAGATTATGTAGCCACATGCTGTCATTGACAGGGCTGACGGCTTCTCAGATGATGGCACAGCCTGCATACAGTCTTGACAGCCCAAGGAAGTCTCAGAACATGCTATGAGCTACGGCTGAAGTATCTGCTATTGAATATGCTGTTCGATCAACGCAAATTCTTACGACATGATGCGCGTCAACCAGACACATCGCGAACCAAAAGCCCACAGAGATGCCTTTCTCAAACTCAGAAGACTGTCTTCGTCAGCATCAAATACTTTACGAGGCACAGCCCGCAGCTGATATGAACCACTTTCAGAGGTCATGATATCAAAATTAGGGGTAAAGCACGGCGGGAGATGCGCTCAACGATACTCAGAGAACAGCACGTTCCAACGGACGCCTTCGTCGAGCGCACCGGCGATATGACATAGCGTTCGTGCTTCTGTACTGTACCATCATGGCGGTGGATGATGTCGTTGACTCCCGGGAATAACAGGCTCAACGATGACGATGTAGTCCGGGAGCAAGAGATACTCAACATCGATCTCCACGACGAAGCCTACATAAATGCAAACCCAAAGCCATCACACCGTATGCCTGTGATGAACCATGATGCAGGCGCATGTGGTTCGGAGAAGGAATCGCACAAATATCCGGGCTGTACATATGAGTACAGTAAATGCACGAGATGAAATAGAGGTTGATCCATTGCTTATCTCGATCAAAAGCAAATGAACCGCTACTGCACCAAGTGGCTAGACGACTTAGCGAGGCCTCCATCCTCTTAGAGGATCATGAGATTGTGACAATGTTGCGTGCCTCTTCGGAACATTGGAAGGAAGAACCGGCCACGGCACCACGGGGTGGCGGCCGACGACGGAGGGTATATTTAAGCTTGTGGAATAGGATAAGCCCGTTGGATGCATGTGTACTCAATTGGCATGAATTGGCGTGACGACGACCGGATGGAAGCCGTGACTCCAAGCTCAATCATTCTGTAGTAACTATTATGTGGTCGTTCGGTGGGCAAGAGCCGGAAATGGCCTCGGACCTCTCGGTCAACTGCTGTGGCTGATGTCCGAAGAAGCCGAAAGCCAGACAACAGAAATGCGATCAATGTAACTCCGTATGGTCTGAATGAATGAATGGCAGCCTGGCATAGCCATGGGCGAGAAAGGATATGTCTCATCATCATTATACCCCCGGGAGGACATGGAATATGCATGCAGCTGTTGCTATTTACTTTGCCGACAACAGTACATAACAGCAACAGTTCGATCGAAAGACGAATAAGAAAGAGCAGGAAGGGGGTGAGACGTCGATTCCGATCCCCACGGACTAAAGTGTCAGGCAATTTGCAGGAATTCGATGCTATAGTCAGCAGTTTGAGGCTGGTCTGACCAATAAGAGCAGTGCTGCAGCCTTAGCGGGATCAGCGATGAAGGCTTGCTTTAAGTTGCTTGAAACGCGTTCCGCTGCTATGCACGTATTCTCATCGAGATCGCAGATACCGAGACGCATCATGGAAACTGTGTATATGAACCTGGCACCTGCTTCCCTTGTCTCTCCATCCTTAGACTTCCCACATTACTCAATTCACCCTCCAACCTTCCTTTCCACAGATCATCCAAACCTTACTCGCAACCGCCCATCGACTTTCCGGTGCTTCCAGACTCCAAGCCAGAAGACGCCACTTGGCTCAACATCATTCACACATTATCAACAAGGAATTGGCTGGCCAACTCCTAATTCGAAATCCGAGCCCGACCCTCCCACCACTCCTATCAATCCCATTTCGTCTTCATCATCAGCCGCAAGTCACAGCAGCCAGCAGCCAGCATGTTCTCATCACCATCCCCATCCTCATCCGGTCCCTCTTTCATGCAGATGCAGACCAGCGCAGCACATAGACAGCCGGTATCTAGCCACGACAGACCTCAGACGCAGCCAGTGCAAGGCTTCTCGCCACCGTCCTTGAAGAAAAACTCCTCCATTTCATCTCAACCGTCGACCTCATCAATACCATCGGCAACTTCATCATCCAGAGGCTCGCCGGTCACTTCGTCCACACCTGCGTCCTCCATGGACTTTGCTCGTTGCTCGCGATGCAAGCGATCCGTCTCATTAGAAGAGGATGCACCGGCTGGATCTTCGGGGGTGTCCTTTGCCATTAACTCTTTCTACTGCAAGAGGTGTGCAGAAATGGTCGGCTACTACAGATGAGACGGCACGCGGAACCAGACAACAATCAACAAGGACAACTCTTCTTATTCGGCACGCATATACCATTTGGCCACATAGCTGGATCACCATGCTCGCTCTCGCAGCATTGATGCCTCCCACTCGGCGTCAGGGGCTATTATCTCGTGCCTGGTAGTTGGTCAGCATTATGAGCGACGTCGCTTTGTGACGGATTGGCTATCTACGATTGGCTATCTACGAGTGCGGATGAGATACCTTCGGGGCGTGACGAAGTGGATGGCGCTGTGGCAGCCAAGAGGTCTTGCTGCAAGGCAGTGGCTGCGATACCCCTTGTATATACCTGACGATGACATGAATCATGACCTATTGCTACAGTCGATATCAACAACAATTCAATGACTATTTCGTTTGCCGAATTGCGCTGCACTGAATGTTTTGAAGTTCAGTTTGCCTGGACAGTCACTGACCCCCGAAAAAGCCCAAGACAACGTCTTTCAACGCCCCTCCAAGGAATCAAGTTGATCCTGAATAGCATCATCCCAGATTCTAGCATCTTACTTTTTGTTCACTTATAAATCTTCAATCCAGGTCTTACCGCTCCTTCCATTGTGGACGCATATGTGTGAGCTGCAAAAGAAAAAGAGGGAGACCTTGTTTAGGCGATTGAGCTACCCCACCCATGAATAAACAACCAGGTAAACAAATCGTTCATCCGAATCTTCCAGCCACGTTGAGTGGGTGTTCTTAAACTTCAGCCATTTTGTAATTTTCAGTCTTTGGCTAAACGTAACGTTTCCGGGCGGACTCGGGCAGACTTCACACCGGAATTAAGTGGCATGTACGCCTTACACTGCTCTACCAAGCCGAAGACCGCGTTGTCTTCGACTTGAAATTTAAAACCTCACCGTCGGTACCATAACGGCTGAATGTGAAGCTATATACGTCGCGTTCCTATTGCTATCGTCATTCGTCCCGAATACGTAGTCTTCGTCGTCTAGCTATTTGAGGGATTTTATCGTACGTTGCTGACGTATTAAGCCATAACGCGACGACGAGTACAACGGCAGCACGGTAGGTAAGTAAGTGGAGGGTGGAGTGAAAGGGTGGGTTAAGAGCGGAGTCAATTCAGCTACGACGACGAGGTCTTCAATTTGACGGAATCGACGACGATGAGGATGATGGGACTTTGTTGATTTGTAGGCGGTGAGAAGCATCACTTACACCTGTTTTTAGAGTGATCTCCGCCTAAGTCCGCCCGTGGACCCTGTGTAATCTTTCACTCGTCAATGTATGAAAATTACAAAATGGCTGAAGTTTAAGAACACCCCGTTGAGTCTCCACAAAAGACCCTCTTCTTATCAGCCATGGAGGAGTCAACACCGTTCAAGATCCAGCCTAACAATGGCTCGCGTCGTCGTAGTATGCTGCCCCATCCAGCAGCCAAGTCTACACAACAGCGCCTGCCAATGCCCGGCCCAACACGCCATGCCACACTTTCAGGCGCACAGGAACCCAATGGAAGTAGAGACAAATGGATCTCTCCAATGCGGCCAGACTCACGGAACGTCTCAGGCACTGGCAAATCGATGCTGCCGCCACCATTGCCTACCCTCCCGCGACTCCGTCCGCCCCTCAATGCATCCAAGCGCTCGACGCTGGCGAGCAGATCATCGCTATCCGGCACATCTCAGAGATTGAGCTCCACCGCAGAAGGTCCTCGAAGTCTATCTTCGGTCCCAGAGCCGTCTCATGCTCGTACCAGCTCAGCCGCAAGCCTTTCCTCTGTCAACACCAAACCCTCTGCACACACCCGTTCAATGAGCCACCAAGTCGCATCCACCACGCCCACCAAAACGACGACAGCACGAGCGCCACCTTCTTCGAAAAATCTCCCTTCCTCCAGCAACACCGGCCGCGCATCCACCCTCGCGCCCGCAAAACCATCCTTCAACGTCCTCCAGAACCACTACACCCCGCGCAAAAACCCTACCTCTCGCCTCCCCCCTGTCCCCACCGCCACCAACAAATCCAAACGCCCAATCACATCCTCCTCAAATGCCTCCAACGATCACGACCTTTCCACCACCACCCCCACCCCCACCGACGCGTCTGCCCCCACCAAACCACCCTCCCAGCAGTTCCTCCAAGAACTCACACACCTGCACCTCCTCCACTCCTCCGCCCTCCCCACCCTCACCGCCTGGCAAGCCTCCGCTCACGCCCACTTCCAGCATCGATTCACCGAGCTCGCGGGCCGGCACACCGAACTCCGCGACATCGCCCACGCGCAGCAGGGGCTTCTGAATGCGCACGCGTTGGGCGCGTGGGGGATGGGCAGTTCCGGGTCTAGGATGGTCGGGGAGAAGGTGGAGAGGTTGAGTCGGAGTGGGGGAGAGGTGATGAGGATGGTTGAAGAGGGAGGTGAGGGGAAATATGCCAAGGTGGTGGGGGTGTGGGATGCTTGGTTTGAAGGGGTTGAAAGGGTGAGGGCAGCCCGGAGGGAGGGTGGGGGGAAAGGTGGCGAGGCAGAGCTGGACGTGGAGATGATCGAGGGGATAGGGGATGGGTGGAAGGCTGAGGCGATGGTGTTGGAGAGGGAATTAGGGTATTGTGCACGGGAACTGGAAGGGTTTGGGAGTGTGAAGGAGGGGAGTGGGTTGGGTAGGTTGCTGGGAGCATGGAGAGGCTTGGTGAAGGGGTTGTTGGAGGAGTTGGATGTGCTGCAGTGGGTTGAAGGGGCGGTGATGGCGGAGGAGGCGAGGTGGGTGGAGAGTAAAATAAGGGAGCTGGGGACGCGGATGGACGGGGGGATTGAGCTATGAGGAATTCAGGCCATCGATACCTTTCTCCTTTGCTCGCCTTTTGTTCGTTTGGCCCGATTGTTTCTTGAAGGTGGTGATGATTCCTGTTCCGGAAGGCAGAGTCTGCAAACAAGGATTGATCAGCTGGCCACGCAAGAGAAGCTTCAAACACGTGCGCAGACAGCACTCCATCCAAAAATTGGAATTTCTGGAGAAGTTTCTCGGCGGCGAAAGAGGTTTTGGTCAAGGTCACGAAAGATGAGCTAGCAAGGAGTTTCTCGGGCAAACCCACATCTATATCCACAACCTTTCCAATTCATTCATCCTTAAATCAGCCCCCCTTCCTGCTGCTCCCTCGCCGCCTCCTCCAGGAAATAGCCCAAATCCAACTTCCGATCCTCCTCGTTCCCGTCCCCCATCATCTCCCTCACTAACCCCTCCGCCCTCTTCCCTACTCCCAAACTGGAGGTCTCATCTTCCCTGCCCCACGCCGCCGTGAACTCTCCATACCTCCCCCCCTGCCCCTGCTGCAGCATCGCCAACTCCCTCCTCTCCGCCGCCCACCTCCTCGCCCTCTGCTTCAGATCCTGCCCCCACCGCCTCCACAGCTTCTCCCTCATCTTATTCCACTCACTCGTTGGGACCACGATCCCTTTGAACATGCCCGTGCGATCCACGATCTCGACCGGTTTGAACAATCTACCATCACCGGGACCATCCCGTAGCGGGTCGATTGATTTCACATCACCGAGCTGGCTGAGCGGGCGCCAGATCATGTCCGTCAGACGGTCGAGACTCCAACCGGACATGGGCAGTGAGCGGATGGAGAAGACGCAGTTGGGCAGGGTGAGGTCGGAGTACTGCCATTGGCGGCAGAGGCGGTCGAGGGAGGCGGTCGCGATGATGAAGTGGCTTTCCTTCGTCTCTTTCTTCTCACCGGTGATCTTGAGCGGCTGCCAATCTTCCGCCGATGTCGAGTAGCCGGAAGGGGCGCCAGGTTGGCATCCCGCTCCCGCATCGTTTCCGTCGTCGTCATCGGAACCCGAGTCTTCCCGAGCCACTCGTCCGCGATGATACGAGATCCTCACGGGACATCCCGTCGGTTGGGGCTTGTCATCGCGCAAGAGACTCCAGGTGATGCGCTCGGGCAAGGCCTTCAGCAGCCAGACTAAGGGCGCGGACAGTCCCGTGGTCTCGATCGAGAGGAGGGCGAGCAGGTTATCGGCGTAGAAAACCTTGCGGGCCTCGGATCCGATCTGGCGGGATGTGAGGAAGAGGGCGGTCGGGGCGGCGAAGACGGGCCGCTGGAGGGTGAGGGGCGGGGAGGAGCGGTAGGTGCGGAGGCGGGTGGGTTGGATGTTGGGCAGGGAAAGGAGGTGGTTGTAGATGGCTGTGCGGATTTCGGCGGGGAGGCTGGAGAATTGGGGGGGTGGGCGAGGGGGCATGGCCGACGGGGAGGAGGTTGGTGAGGATGGGGGTGGGTCGAGTTTGAGACGTTTTGTCATGATGGGGTTGGGGGAGGGGTCCGGGTCGTTGGTTGGTCGAAGAGGTGTGAATGAATATCCAAAGTTGAGGTTTGCCTGAGTGGATTCATGATTGAACGTTGTAGGGGAAGGGGTCGAGTATGACAAGAGACAACGAGTCCTCATATTTCAGGCGACGCTTGTGGTGTGACATTGTGTCGCACAGGTGTTGCGTCTTTAAAGCTGCGTCACTCTCGTGTGATTGATTTATGCAAGGCATTTTATTCTTGGCTCTGCGGAGTGCAGCCGTATCGAAGATTGAATAGTGTAAGCGCGGTGAGCACAAGGCTGAGCCTAGCTTGCATACGGAAGGCAGGCCCGCAAGCCCGTTTCCATTGCAGGTTAGCTCCAAAGTAGACATATCAATCAGCCCGACGATGATACGTACTCCCAATCGTGACCGACAAGTGGCAAACTCTACCATTTAATTCGAGTGCACAGATGTTTCGGTACTGACTGAATGAATGACATCTAGCTATCTAGCTATATTTATGCGTAATTCTTTCTTCATGAGCTCTCAGGACGTTGGGACATTGAGTGCAACAGCCTTTGCCTGTGATCAAGAGAAATGCGACTGTCTCTCAGAATGTCTCAAGCTTGACTGCGTTACCAGTCTAGCAAAACCCTTTGTTTGGATCACCCCTGACAGTATTTAGCAACAGCAGCATCCAAGCCCACGCTATACCGTGTATCACATACCTTTGTTCCACACCACCGAATGTTTCTTTGCCACCGTGGCCGCAATTATCGATGATACCTCCAATGTTCTGCTCGCACTGTGCTTGTGTGACTTCCGCATTTTCACCATTCTTGTTGTCAATCTGGAAGTTGAAACTCTTGTTCTCAAGGCCAGAATTCCGGCATGCCGTCTTGACCTGGCCCGCGCCGTAGGTTCCTTGCAAGTCGCCGCAGGCAGAGGCAAGCTGGGTTTTAGCCTGCTGGTGGTCGCCCCAATGTTCGCCGTGGTCGAAGCAACCAGCGGACGCAGAAGTCGCACAGAGAGCGGTTGCAGCCGCTAGGATGGTTGTGAGTTGCATGGCGAGTTGCGGAGTGAGTATAGACTTCTGTTGTATGGAGAAGGATGTTGGTGATAGCAGGATAGGATAGAGCACGAGAGGGGCGGGTACTTGATGAATAAAAGAGAAGTAGATGTGGAGAGCAATGGGTGTTGGATGAGAGGGAGGAAAGGTAGAGCAAAGGCAATATATAGACGCCCAAAGACTGATCGATCACTCGCCGCCTCCCTATCAACTGCATACGCCTCGATATGTGGTCATTACAAAGGATGACAGCTAATATCGCTAAACTGCAATCCTATTGACGAGTGGAGGACATCCTATGATGGGTCGGTGCCACGCCCCGAAAAGTCTTGCTCCTTGAGCAATTTTTCAGCTGGCGGGGGTTTTGTTGCTTATCGTTGCTCACGTGCCGCGAGAACATGGAGAAGGCAAGGTAGTGTGAATCGAGGACTGTAGTCGGGAGTGGTGTCGACTCCTTTCTCTGCCACTTGGTCATCGGTATTCGTCACCAAGAAGCGCCTTCGGGGCCATAACATGTGGATAGCCACTCACGGACATGATGCGACAAAATTTTCATATTCCCAGAAGGGAAGACGGAACCGCTGATATGGCTCGCTACAACATCGTCAAGCATACAATCTTCGTAATACGCAGATCGATGTGCCTTGCCGTATATGTGCCCTTTCGGCACCATGCGCAGCGAAATGAAGGGCGGGTCATCGTCTTCCACGAGTAGTTGGAAGGGAGGGCCGGGTAAGTCAGACGAACGAGCAAAAGGAGGATGCCTCAGTTCTGAGTACACTGTACATCCGCTCAGACTGATCTGAGGAATGATTGCCAAGACTTGCTGTTGGCAAGGTATGTTTTCAATGGTGTCGTTTGCGTCTGTTCAAGGCGTGAAAGGTCAATGATCAATGATCTTGGCAGATTGGGGATAAGAAATAGATAAGTGTAGTGATATGTACCGAGTGTGTTTGATAAGACTTGAAGGCATTTCCAGACTATAAATCTTCGCCATGAGACTTGGCGTTCTCTGACGTTCTCCAAAGCCACATCCATCATTATGAGTCCATCTGAAGGAACCTTGTGGCCGGAGTTGTTGGCGGTCAAGTGCCGGGATTCTTGCCAGAAATGTTTTGCAATAAGGCTGGTATCCTTGAAGAGTGAAATCGTCAGCTCGATAGTCAGATGTGCGTCAGCGCTTTGGGGTGGTAATGAGACATGGCATACTTGACACCGTTGACAGGAATTGATTCAGACTCATCAACTTCAGCAAGCTGGCTCTGATGTCGAATAAGTCGAGAAAAGCTCGCAACGGAGCCTCAGAGAAAGTTGGCATTCAGTGTGAAGACGAGCGACACTCATCTCTCCGCGGTGCTTGAGAACTGATCCGAAAAGCAACAGGCATGAGCCACCTTCGTGTCCGACTCGCTTGCAAACCTTTTCCATGCAAGATGCTCCTTGTGTCAGCAATGTCAGCACGTTCCATTCAATTTGAAATGCGGTTGCCACCAATGACGATTGGACTGCCCTGCATCATCCTGAAGCAGAAATATCAAGATACTATCAATCCGTCTTTGTGGCTAGGCGACTCCGCCCGCACCCTTTCCATCGCCGCAGGGAACCCTGTATGTGATTTCTTCGTTCCCTGAGATCCAGCCCTCCATTCCAAGGCTCGCGCAGCGATTGAAATCTGCTTCCCGTTGCTGAAGCTGGTAGCGGACATCAGAGCAGGGTTGGTGTTTTGTTCGCCGGCTTGGAGCGAGGAGCCCATGTCAGCATGCACATTATTGGAGGCTGCAGCTGGGAATTTTGGTGCAATATGCTTCAAGCTTCCTCGTCGAACTTGGACTTTTCGAAAGCTACTTGCGTAGGTTGATGCTTCGTGGAACGTGTTGTCGTGGAGCATAATCAATCGGCGGCTTGTCCCCAGCATCAAAAAAGGAGAGTTGAGGTAAGGATGTTGAGGCGTCATGCCCATCGGCGGATGGCCCAGAGGCAGAGGCAGGGGATAGACTGGGGGTGAGGGCAGGACCCCTCTCCTTCTCTACTCTCATCTTCGAATTGACGGTTTGACCCTCGTATAGCTGGTTTGGCCTTTTTACCCGCATTGAAAGTGTTAGCAATATCAGCCGTTGCCGATGCTTGGACCTCGTCATACCATGCCATGGTTTTTGCTATTCCCATCCCGCACTCTCTGGAGCCGGGGCAGTGCACGGCTTTTGCGGGAATCAAGGCGGACGTGGCAACGGCAAATGACATATGACAGCTCGCTCGAAGGTCTCATCGCACTTCCTCGAAGGATGGAGAGAAATCTCGCAAGCAGCATAGCAGAAGCATCATGACGTTCGCTCTTCAACAAGTTCAACAAAACCATTCGGCACATATGTTGATTAGCAAGTCTCTGTTTTATCAACTTTTGCAAGGTCTTATATCGTAGGACTGAATGTTGGACCTACTGTCAAGTCGAGATCTTGTACAAAAGGCAACGCTTCTGAGATATTCACGAGTTTGGGTTACCGTATTCCGAGTATATCTACTAAGGAGACATTGAATTCAGACCCCAATATGTAGTAGTGTAGTGCAGGAATATTTGAATACTTTGAGAAACAAAGTCTTTCGGGGGCCAAGAACTTGCAAATTGATAATGAGATTAGAAACGACAGGTAGATGATTTCGCTGTTGTCAGCATGTTCTCCAGGGATGATTCCCGTTGTCGATACATGCAACAAAGCGACACGAGACGATTCTGACCAAGTAGTATAACCTTTCGGCCAACGCATGAAGATCCGGAAACTTTTATTCGACTGGAAAAATCGGGCACGAGGCCTCATTCTGATAATGAGATTGTTGGAACATCAATGGAGTCTTTGAGAAGAACAAGGGCAGAGGCTTTCTCTATTGATTGAGCACAAAGCTTCTTGGATAGCCAGAAGATACTCCGAACAAGAGGACTGATGGAATAAGAAGAGAACGTCGCATCCTGCAAAGTCCCACTTTTTACTCTCGCACATCATTTTACTTGATCCTACAGCAGAGGTGTCAGTGTTGGATTTTTTCAACCCCGAGGTTTGTCACCGAATACCACTCTGACATATACCTCTACCGCCACCGCCATTCCGATAACATCCACTCCAACATGGAACACATCGAAGCTCGGATCCGGGCCAATTGTCAGGCCGAGAAGGACAAGGTGCTTGCAGAGATACGAGCGGGTCGCTGGCTTCAAATTCGATTCCACCAAGTTTGCCGAGACCTGGACGCGCAGATGAACGCTGACTTGAGACAGGCGAGAGAAAGATATAAAGCCAGACGACAAAAAGGCCAAGGGTATACCGGTATCAATTTGCTCCAGTTGGCTCACTCATAGAGATAGAAGGGAATCAATTGACAATGAATGCTGTAAAGCGAGGAGAATCGGGCCGGGAACAGGGTCCATATCGGGTGAGAGACCTACGGATGCTAGACACTGGTCGAGCAATGATAATGTAATTGATGAATCTGAAACCGTTTGAGATTCATGCTGTCTCGGACTTGCACTTCCAAAAAGGATACCGGAGATGTTTCGGGATTGCCTTACGCCAAACCTTCCGCCGACAGTGAAAGTTTCACCTGGCAAGCGCAACAATCATCAATTTCATCGCAATGTCGCAGAGGCCCGCGAAGGTTGCTTGAGTGCAAGCCCAGCATGTTCATCGACGACATCGTATCGAGGCATAACGCACGGACGCCGACTGGTTGAAATGGATCGAACACGCTGGCCCGCTAAGGCAGGCAAGGGCAGGTGTCGGATTCCCACGTGGAAGCCTAAAGTTTAGTTAACGTTTGCATGGCGGGCATGGGTGCCAGCCTGCCCCGCCCAGTGTCGCCCGCGCATGACAAAAAGGGGCCCTGCATCTGCCCATCAAGGTTGCATGTCGCATGGTCTGCCATCCTTCCTCGGTCATCAACAATGTTCCAGGGCATGGCGCCACGCGCCCGGCTTTGGCCTTTGTTTAGCTCTCATCGATCTGACATGCAGCAGCTTTTACATCGAGAGACAGATCATTTGTTCTGTTGCAACATGCAGACCCAGGCAAGGAAAGAAAAGCTACCACATCGACTTTTCCCGGCTTGTAAAGTAAAACAAAATTGTCTGATGTATAGCTAGAAAGTCTCAGAAATTATGTGCATACCACCACTCAGCCTTCATTCCTGCATCTATTAGTGACCCCCATAGGCTCTATCGGCGACGTGCGGCGCGTGCATAATCCTAGCCCTCGTCCGCTCCCCCGTGGCCTGCTATTTCTCTTTTCCCCCTCGCTCTTACTCCCACACATCAACATCCAAGCATCGCCTTCTCTACTCTTTCACCAAGCGCACCCATTCAAACAGCGGACTTACAACACTACGCTTTCGGGATTGTATGAGCACTTCTAGTCTTCCACTTTATCAACTGTAGCTGCCCTAACCATTTCCGCCGACTGCCAGCCTTTGCGAGCGAAAAGCCGAACAATAAAAGCAAAGATCATCCTCCAACGTCATTGATCGGCACCACGTTTCATCCTTGCAGGACGCACTTAATAATCATCATCAACAAAGGGGCACCTGAGGGTCAAGCATTCCTGGTCAGACTTCGAGTTGATCACTTTGCCTATCATCCATCGCCGTAACCAGTACAAATGGGTCGTTCAATCGATCAAGAATCCGCAAGGCCTATCATGGCCCCAAGTGTAGGTCTCTTGCCTCCTCATTCCATCTTCTGACGCACGAAAAGCTCTTGGCGTTCCGTGCTTATGCACGATAGCGTCGGACATCTGAGTGTGCTGACCAAAGATCACAGGTCACCTCGAAACGCACCTCCAAGCGCTTTTCCACCTTCAGTGCCTCCTCCATTGCGGCGTCAGACACCACCACAAGGACCACGGGCACCACAGCCACAAGCGACCCTCGCGTCGCAGAGATCAAAGAGTGGACACAAGGCTTGGATCGGCTGGAGCAAAA
This sequence comes from Ramalina intermedia, assembly GCA_003073195.1. Classification (NCBI taxonomy): domain Eukaryota; kingdom Fungi; phylum Ascomycota; class Lecanoromycetes; order Lecanorales; family Ramalinaceae; genus Ramalina; species Ramalina intermedia. Next base: position 173,369 of record PEKF01000029.1, on the reverse strand, counting down.
GCGTTTACAGCAACAGAGATATGCGCCGACGCAAGAGAAGACGGACAGCCTGAGCAAATTGGCGCTAGGCGCCAAGCTCGAACGTGCCTTGGGGAGGAGGATGACCGATCAGGATGCCACGATGAGATTCAAGCCTTTAAGTGAGAAGGCAGAGGTGGAAAGATCGGCTTCGACCGCCATATGAGAGTGTGTGCGAACGTCGCAGCAGGTTGGAGCAAAGACACCCCGGAAGAGGTCTATCGCGATGAGACTGGTCGACTTGCCTTCACGAAAGAATTGGTAGCGTGGAAAGTCTCACCTGGAGCCCATGAGATTTGCAGACTGCTTTATTTTGGTGAAGACATTGGAATACCCAATGGCGAGGAGTAGATGGGCGCCTTGGACTTGTATCAATAGCACACGGGTTTAGATGGGGTGTGAATGCCGTTCGTAGCTCACATCAGCTTGGCTTTAGGATCAATGTTTTCAAAGCCTTTGCATTGACTTCATGCAAGCTCAATTGAGACTTTTCACGGACATGTTTGACAAGAATCATCTTTGCTCTGTTGACCATTCTCGTTTAGGTCGACAATTTATATAAGAGCAGATTCACTAGTCTCAAGATTGAGGTTCTTTGTGGGGTATGAGTACGGCAGAAGACTTGATGCAAAGGCTTCTCATGACGCCATGCATAGAAATGGATTGTGGAGTGGCTGGAGATGAAGGGTGGTGAATAATGGCTTATCGAATCGAAATGCTTTTTGGCGCACACACGCCAAACTTCGCTCGAGGCGTCCCTAGTGCGGGGCTTGGCGAGCTTTTCTTCCAGACGTGTGAAATGGAAAATTGAACCAAACACATTTCGCTCAAATCACATACTCTTCCAAACCCCATCTCTGCAACCGCGTTGTCCCCTCTAATTCAATAATTATACCCCGTAAAAGACAGACTCCTCGAATATCAGATTCCGTTCGGTTACTCCTACAGCACTCACTCCATCACCGCAGCTGCAACAGCCTCAGCTAGTCGCCTGCCATTCCCCGGACCTCTCCAGCTTGACAGGTTGCTAATTCTCTTCACGAAGTCCACGAGTCGCACACTCCTTTCGTTTTGAGTCATTCAGCAGGGCGTCTAGTAACGGGAGGATTTTGCTTCTGGAGGATCACGTTATACTGCCCATTTGCCTAGTCGGTAACCTATCTCTCCCCATAGGCTTGTACGGAATTTCGCTCGCTTATCACAGCTCCAGGAATTGTACAAACACAGCCATTGCACATTGCTTGACTAGCTTTGGGCTTGCATAGGATTGATATCCTATCCTTTCACTCGCGGCCTCAATTGTACCCTCGGACTCTTCTGTAAAAACAACCGCCTGCTTCACCATCATGGCTGCTCCTGCCGGGGACAAAGCCGTCAACGGCAACTACGCGACCCCCCAGGATTATGGCCATGCCGAATCCTACCAACCAGGCCAGGTGGCAGACCCTGCACAGAGTAACACTTTCGTCGAGCAAAATCATGCTGCTGCTCCTCCCACCGCGTCTACTACAGAAGAAGAGAAGCCAATCGGTAAGGAGATGATTGGCTGGTATTTCGTTGAACAATACTACAACACTATGAGCAAAGAGCCTCACAAGCTTTACGTGAGCTACATACTCCTTGCGGGATATGCCTTCGAGCGCTTGCTAATATCTTCCCAGCTCTATTACACCAAGAAGTCCCAGCTTGTCGCTGGTAATGAAGCTGAGAAGGTCGACGTCGCCGTTGGTCAGCGTGTATGTACATTCCTCCCCCCATAATCTCCGTCAGGCTTTGAAGCAATCATTGCCTCGATTATGTTTACTGATATACATGTAGGCCATCTCTGAGCGTATCAAACAGCTTGACAAACAGGACTGCAAGGTCCGGGTTTCCAATGTTGATTCCCAGGAGTCAGCCAAGGAGATCCTCGTCCAAGTCATTGGTGAAATGTCAAACCGCGCTGCTCCCCACCGGAAGTTCGTTCAGACTTTTGTTCTAGCTGAGCAGCCTACGGGCTACTACGTGCTGAATGATATCTTTCGATACATTCTAGAGGAAGAAGACGAAGAGGAAGAGGAGCCGGTGGCCGATGCTGAACCGGAACAGCCAACGGCCCCTGCCCAGACTGAGGAGGTCCCCGCGACCTTGACCAGCTCCAACGATCCTGTGCAGCAGCAACACGACGCCGAGACCGTGGATCGAAAGCTCGAGCAAAAGGTTTTGAGCAAATCAGACGAAGATGTCGCTGCATCTGTTGCATCAACAAATGGTGTCCCCCCCGCGGAGACGCCTCTTGTGAAGCAAGCGGATGATGCACCTGTAGCAGCTGTCAAGGAGTCCACCGCCCCAGTCGAAGAACAAGCCACCGCATCAATTGCCACTGAAGACGTGGTGCAGGCCGAGAAGCCACGTGATCCCGACCCGACACCGATCGCCTCTCCACCAAAGCCTGCTAAAGCTGCCCCCGTTGAGAAACCTGCAGCAGCAATCCCGAAGCCTGCAGCAGCCAAGACTTGGGCGAATCTCGTTGCTTCCAAGGGTGCTTCCACGAACGCGGCTCCTGCTGCTGCTACTACCAATGGAAGGGGGCCGGTGCCCGCAACCGCACCGTTCAAGCCCAAGACAGGGAACGCTTCACCTGAGAAAGCGGCTGCTCCTTCCTCTTCTGGAACCGAGGAGGCCCCTTCAAAGCCCCAGCAAAACGGCAACAGCGGCTGGCAGATGGCCGGAGCTGACAGTAAGCAGCGCCAGGGCCGTCAGCATTCTCAATCGATGTCGAGTAACCAAGAAAATGTGTATGGATACGTAAAAAACGTCACCGAAAAGGTGGACGCTGCTCTCTTGAAGAAGGCTCTGGAAGAATTTGGACCGCTCCCTTACTTCGACGTTAGTCGTCAGAAGGTACGTTGTTTGATTTTGAACTCGAATTTCTAATGCTAACGCATGGAAGAATTGCGCTTTTGTCGAATTCGTGACTGCTGCTGCGTACAATGCTTGTGTTGCCGCCAACCCTCACGACATTGGCGGCGAGCAAGTCTTTGTGGAGGAGCGTCGTCCGCGTAACACAGCATACGGCGGTAACTTCAACAACCGAGGTGGAATGCGTGGCAATCGTCTTGGCCCTAACGAGCGGCCTGGCAGCCAAGGTCGTGGCGGCTTCAAAGGCGACCCAGGCCGCGGTGGAGCTTACGGGCCGCGCGGTCGTGGTGGTGCAATGACACCGAGAGGGCGCGGTGGCCAGCCACAGGCCGCTTGAGGACGCTCTGGAGTGAGCTGAACGTCTAGGCCCTTCGACTGGACAGGACAATTTTGACAATCACCATCACTCTCAAGATCAGAGGCGTATGATCTGATCTGCTACTTTCGACTTGCTCCCTTGCATCACTCACTCTTTTTCTCACCATGGCGAAAACGGAAAAGCAATTTCACTCCGACAACCGATCTGCTTTCTCGTGGTTGTCAGACCCTTGCATAGCGAAAGCGACACGGACGGCCTACAACATGACTCGACCCTAAGGTACTCCCTTCTGCATTATTATACAACAGATCCACTTCTTTCACCTCTATACCAGCTGCTTCCAGCATCCTATCGACCGTTCCCAGACTCGCGTTGTTTTGCTACAGTGGGTCAAGACGGATAACCATTGGGACGGGATAGGTGGTCAGCAAGGCAAAGGCATTTGCATCTCAATTGGCGGCCGGCAGACCTCAGTGGACATATCCTATCTGTATATACTTGGTTAGATTCGTCTTCCAGTGCGGTCTCTCGTTCGGGATTTGCCCGTCATGTGGTCGGTCGGATTCCTAGATAACAACTAAACAATGCGAGCTAATCAAGGCACCGGGCTGATGTACCTCATCCACCAGCTGTCAATTTACGTCACATGAGTTGCAGATGATTTCAACCTTGGTCAGAAAGCACATTTGGACCATTTGGACCATTTGGACCATTTGGACCATTTGGACCATTTGGACCATTTGGACCATTTGGACCATTTGGACAGCTCTGCGGGCCCCACAGCCTTTTGCATTCTTTCACTTACGTCCTAATCTTGCGTTATTGGAGCCCCGTATCGATAAGGGTGGGGCTCGTGGAGAGGCAATCAATAGTGACAACGTCAAGCACGTCTCTTCGCTTCTCGAACCCCTTGTCCCCTTGACGACTACCTGGATGTGACTCTTTTCCATTGATAGGCGCCATGGGTCCAGGGATGGAAGACAAAGGCCCTCGTGGTCGGAAAGAGAACGAGGCCCATGCTGCGCCAGGCACACTCTTAGGCTCACAGGCGCCCATGTCATTCCGTCTCACAACAGATGCCCAGCTGAATGCAGAAGCTTTAGCAGACGAGAAAGAATCCCAAAGCGAGAGGACCTATGGTGTCCAAAGCCTTGCAGATTCAGCATCCATGGTGCCTGCCGATCCTCAAGACACCAAGCAAGCGGGTAGTGATGGAGAAGACACTGGCCAGGGGTTCGAAAAGAGACGCTCAACATTAAGACCCCAATCGCGACCACGAGAGGGGATCAGTGTATCGGATAACATGATACCTGAAGACAACACCCTGGACACGGATTCATCACCATTACGCCCATTCCAAGCACCAAGCATGTCACAATCTCTTACCTCTTTATCATTAGATTCTCAGGCACCTCTATCCTCTATACCGAGCAGTCCCAAATCTTTCTCCAATCGTTCCTTCAGACCTTCTGATGAAGAGTCGGGAAATGAGGCCGGAAGCCAGGCGATCATCTCCAGCAGCGATGATGAATCCAAGCCGCCGCTGGAGACGACGGAGAGTGTGCCGCAGCTCATTATGCCAAGTATCAAGATGCCTAGTCGAAGGCCATTTACTGATCGTGGCAAAGCTGTTGGGCGGCTGAAGATCCTTGTAGCTGGTGATACAGGTATTAGCGACCCATCTGCTCCTGCAGCACTCAATACCCGGCTGACATCCATCCAGGCGTTGGGAAAACAACACTCATCAAGTCGATAGTACAAACCTGCGAAGACATCGTCCACGTCGATGCTTTATCTTCCGGCCAGCCTAATCTAGAGAAGTCCAGCAGGAAGAGAGCCAAAGGCGGACGGGCTTCGTCCAGTGCTAGATCTACCCCACTTATCACGGAGCTGTACGCAAGCACAAAGCCTTATCCAGCTTGGTGGTCTGATGTTGAGGATACGAGACTTCTACGACGAAAGCGAGGCTTTGAAGACGCAGTGCTTGAGAGAAACTTGTGCTTTGTGGACACCCCTGGGTACAGCAGCGGTATGGCGAAAATGGAGGCGATTGATGCTGTTGTTCAGTACGTTGAACAACAGCTCAGGAGGTCGTTCTCCACTTCCGTTGGCGAGAGCGATCTTGTAGGTCTGATGAGTGGGGACGGTGGCTCGCAAGTGGATGTGGTGCTATACATGATTTCTCAGGGTAAGCTTTCTTCCATCGTGTTCATCAACGCAGGACTGACAATCGATCTTAGACATCAAACATGAGGACCTGGTCTTCCTCGAGCGTCTGACCTCACTGACGAACGTGATACTGCTCATCTCCAAGTCCGACACCATTTCGTTTGAGGAAGCAGAAGTCCTTCGACGCTCCATCTCCCACACGTTGAGCAGATCGAACATCCAGTTGTTCCAGCCCCCTCTAGAAAATGCCCATCAGTCCCCCTTCACGGTCTGCTCGGCCCCTTCTGATGACGATGAGATCATGGACGCCAGCCTTCTCATGTCGTCGGATTACGTGCAGCCTCTGATACCCTCTGAGCTCGCGGCTCTGGTTGAACAGATCCTTGACAAGACGACTGGTCCCTACCTCAGGCATCTGGCAGCCATGAGACTGGTTCGGAATCAAGGGAGATCAAAAGCATTGGCCTCTCCCTCGTCACTACCTCGCGCTGTCTCCAATCCTCTGTCGCCAGCAGCAGCCGCTCCGCCTCCTTCACATGCTCTGCTGCAGCATACAAGAGCTGGCATCTCACCATATCTGCAGGCCAAGATAGCCGATCACACACAGCAGGAAGAGCGAATGGCGCAACTCCGTCTAGCGAAATGGGCTGCTGATCTTCAAAGGAGTCTGCAAGAAGAACGTGCCAGATACGAAGCACTGGCTCAAGGCGAGCGGACATTGTGGCTCAACGAGAAATCGATTGAGAATCAGATTCGAAACCAATCCGAGTCAGCATTGGTCAAACCCTCGGACCGAAAGCACCGTCGGCAAAAGTCGGGCGCAGCTTACCCGTATGGGCTGATGGATACCGATGACCCTCTCGGTTTACTGCAGTTGAGTCAGTCGATACGTCAAAGAGGTTGGATCGCACTTCAAGTGGCCGGTGGATTTGGGGTTCTGGGTGCTGTTGCAGTTTGGGTTGTGCGGACATGGACTGCAAGAGACAATGGCAATGGCGAGTGGACATGGACTTGGTGGAAGGATGGATAGCGGGAAGCGGTCGAGCGCTGGTTCGCATTGCATTGCTCTTTTCACTTGCTACACAATGGCTATGGGTGACATGATGACAGGGGCATATGGAGTTTGCAGTGGTGCAGGTGCCCAACCCTACGATGATATTCAGGGGTAAATTTCATGGGGCTTCACATGCTCTGCATAGCGTACAGATACCAGATTCCAAACACAGTGTACCTTAGTTCTAGACTCATACTGCTTGCAACACATAAAATCCGAATGATTGTACTCTACTGATTGGACCTTTTGATCGAATTGTAGAGAATCAGCCCGGTAGTCCCTGGAAACGCATGGAAGATTCTACAGCTTGGGTCGCGCTAACATCCTAGCCCTATAATTTTTCTCGTCAAGGCATATAGCTTTTCAAGCTCGAACTTTCTACTCTTCACTATTGTCCTCGACATATCTACTACCCAAGACACTTGTCCTGATCACTGAATTCAGGCTCACTGCAGCACGAAAAGCAAACACCTACTTCACCGAGGTAAGCCATGACATACATCAGACGTCTTCCCTGCACCCTTCTCATTTAGACGCTGCCCTTGCAATACCTTACACCAACGATCATCCGTGTGCTAAGTCAACCTGAGTAGGAATCGTCATCCATTCAAGACCTCAACATGTCTGGCAAATCGGAGCAATTCGAGTTTCAGGCGGAAATCAGCCAACTTCTTTCCCTCATCATCAACACTGTCTACTCCAACAAGGAGATCTTCCTGCGAGAAATCATTTCCAACTCCTCCGATGCCCTGGACAAGATCAGATATGAGGCCCTCTCGGACCCATCAAAACTTGAGTCGAACAAGGATCTTCGGATCGACATCGTCCCAGACAAGGAGAACAAGACGCTCACGATGAGGGACACCGGGATTGGCATGACCAAAGCTGTGAGTATACTCGATTCGGGAAGACCAGGATGAGCAGCCTTGCTAACTGGATGTTAGGATCTCGTCAACAACCTGGGGACCATCGCCCGCTCTGGTACCAAGCAATTCATGGAGGCACTTACGGCAGGTGCTGACATTTCCATGATTGGTCAATTCGGTGTTGGTTTCTACTCCGCATACCTGGTCGCCGACAAGGTCACTGTCATCTCCAAACACAATGACGACGAGCAATACATCTGGGAGTCCAGTGCTGGTGGAACCTTCACCTTGACCCAGGACGAAGAGGGCGAACAACTTGGTCGCGGCACCAAGATCATCCTACACCTCAAGGATGAGCAAACCGACTACCTGAATGAGAGTAAGATCAAGGAGGTCGTCAAGAAGCACTCCGAGTTCATCTCATACCCCATATACCTACATGTCCTCAAGGAGACTGAGAAAGATGTCCCTGATGAGGATGCCGAAGAGGCCAAAGACGCCGAGGAGAATGAGGACAACAAAGCGAAGATTGAGGAGGTCGATGATGAAGATGAAGAAAAGGATCAGGAGAAGAAACCCAAGACGAAGAAGGTAAAGGAAAGCAAGATCGAAGAGGAGGAGTTGAACAAGACGAAGCCCATCTGGACTCGAAACCCGCAAGACATCACCTCGGAGGAATACGGCTCCTTCTACAAGTCTCTGTCGAACGACTGGGAAGACCACCTGGCCGTGAAGCATTTCTCGGTTGAGGGTCAGCTCGAATTCCGCGCCATCCTCTTCGTCCCAAAGCGCGCACCTTTCGATCTTTTCGAGACGAAGAAGACCAAGAACAACATCAAGCTCTACGTCCGCCGCGTCTTCATCACCGATGATGCCACCGACCTGATTCCAGAATGGTTGAGCTTCGTCAAGGGTGTGGTCGATTCAGAGGATCTACCTCTCAACCTTTCGCGTGAGACGCTGCAGCAGAACAAGATCATGAAGGTCATCAAGAAGAACATCGTCAAGAAGACACTGGAGCTCTTCAATGAGATTGCCGAAGATAGGGAACAGTTCGACAAGTTCTATTCTGCCTTCAGCAAGAACATCAAGCTCGGTATCCACGAAGACTCCCAAAACCGCCAATCACTCGCCAAGCTCCTTCGCTTCAACTCAACCAAGTCGGGCGAGGAGACCACGTCCCTGGCAGACTACATCACCCGCATGCCCGAGCACCAGAAGAACATGTACTACATCACCGGGGAAACGCTCAAGGCGGTGCAGAAGTCTCCCTTCCTTGACTCGCTCAAGGAGAAGGGCTTCGAAGTCCTCTTCCTCGTTGACCCCATTGATGAGTACGCCATGACTCAGCTCAAGGAGTTCGAGGGCAAGAAGCTCGTCGACATCACCAAGGATTTCGAGCTTGAGGAGACCGAGGATGAAAAGAAGCAGCGTGAGGCTGAGGAGAAGGAGTACGACGCTCTTGCCAAGGCGCTGAAGAACGTCCTCGGCGACAAGGTCGAAAAGGTGGTTGTCAGCCACAAGCTCGTCGGCTCACCCTGCGCCATCCGAACCGGCCAATTTGGCTGGTCGGCCAACATGGAGCGTATCATGAAGGCGCAAGCTCTCCGCGATACCTCCATGTCATCGTACATGTCATCGAAGAAGACCTTTGAGATCTCGCCCAAGTCCCCCATCATCAAGGAGCTCAAGAAGAAGGTCGAGGCAGATGGTGAGAACGACCGGACCGTCAAGTCCATCACGCAACTGCTCTTCGAGACCTCTCTGCTCGTTTCGGGCTTCACCATTGACGAGCCGGCTGGCTTTGCCGAGCGCATCCACAAGCTTGTCTCCCTGGGCTTGAATGTGGATGAGGAGGCTGAGACAAGCGAAGAGAAAGCTGCAGAGGACGATGCTGCGCCCGCGGCAGAAGGTGCAGGTGAGAGTGCCATGGAGGAGGTCGACTAGAGAGCGCGAAAACGCATCATTCAGGGTAGTTGGGCGTCGGATCGTTTCCCAAGCTTCTGTTCACATGTCTCTCAGCATACCTTCCTCTGGTTCATATTCCTTGCTTCACAGCTTCTCACTGCGGAACGAAGGATATTTGCTTCTGCTGCGGCGGATTGCATCTCGCACGTACCTCCATGTAATTCATACTCATGTGCCCAAGCACTAGCCAGGTAGAAAAGCAAGCGCAGGTCATCAGCATCATGGTCCCAGTCTCACCAGTCCTTTATGGCATTTCACTTGGTTATCTGTCTCAATGCTTCCATGTTGACATCGTCATCATGCCCCCTCAGCCATGGAGCCAGCAATCTCGTTCAACCCTGTGACTTCTCTCTGCCACAACAATATCTCTCTCTCTCTTTTTCCACCCATTTCACACATCTCCATCAACCATATCAATTCCAACTTCCCCCATATCCTTTAAACCGTTTAAACCCCCCCCCTCCCCCCTCCTCTCTCTCCCTCTCTCTCTCATCACCTTGCCATAAGCATGGAAACCCTCCCCTCCCCCTCCGCCCCCCAACCCTAAATGAAGCAGATCTCCCCCCTCCGTTCCAGAAAGGGCGGGAAATCCCCACTTCCCTCTGCCTCCTCCAAATCACAGTTCACCCCAGCTTGAGAGGAGTACCCGGTGGGTGCTATGCCAGTCCTCTCCTATCCCCTTTGCCATGAGTACGTATGTATGTTGTATGCGCCGTACCTACCTTCCCAGTTCCTGGTTCATGATATTATTATTACATTCTCTGGGTGCAATGGCTGGTGTGATACGGTTAGCTGGAAGCGGCTTTTCAATCATGGTGGGTTGGGTTGGGTTTTGTTTTGGGAAGGAAGGGCAGAGGTGAGATGCTTTCCTTGGTTTTCTTCCGTTTTCGTTGGATACTTTGTTCCAAGGTGTTTTGGTGTTGAGGGATCGACTGGAGGGATTGTGACGTTGTCTCCAATGGCGTTGCATCTTCGTACATCAAAGGGAATGAACGAGATCTGAGGGCAGTGCATCATTGGCAAAAACAATCGTCTGTAGAACTGTTGTAAGGGGAGAATGGGGGCGGGAGGAAGTTGCAGAGAAGGGAGTGGGCCAATCTTCAGAGCGCGCAGTGCACGGCAGCCAAAAAAATGCAGTATGGAGATATCTCGTTGATGAAGCAATTTTTTGGAATTCGATTAAATTGCAATGTTACAAAAAAAGGACCAGACCCAGAACTGCCTATCCACGTGACACAGAGACTGTTATAGAAGTCGATCTAAGACACCCTCATTGCTTGATCCCAACCAAAAGAAATCTACCATGTGAGTGTATGGCTGGATTGCATACTGAACACAGAAGCCGTTCCACGACCATTTCCCTCACGCATCACCATATGTCGCCAGATCTCGACGTTTCCTCACAGGAGAGTGGCACCAAGGAGCGTTGAGAAGAAGACGACAGTGCAGCAGACCAGAGGACCGAGGCTCATCTCAGGCACAGTGAGGCTCGATGCCGCGCTGCTCGACTTGCTCGATTTGCTGCTGCCGCCGCTGCTGCTGCCACTGCTGTCGACAGAGCCGCTCGAGGTGGGCTTGCCAGAGCCTGCTGTGGCAGTACCCGTGGATTCGGCACCAATGTCTTGAGATCCAGAGCCCCCGAGACCCTCTCCTGAGCCGGCACCGCTCTTGAAATACTGGCTGGCCTTGGGGGGCATCGCAGGAAGACCGTCACCGCTGATGAGCCATGTGCTGGACTTGTCGGGGCAGGTGCTGGCGGTCCCGCTGCTCTTATAGCCTCCATCGTCAGTCGGGAGAGGGGTGTTTGAAAAGGCCTGTTGAAGGGTGCTGAAATCCGTGAGCTCATCCGGGGAGCCGCCGGAGACATCGACCAAGCCGAACTTCTCTTGCGTGCTGTCTCCCTCCTTGGAGTACTCATAGACAAGACCGCCGGAATAGACGGGGGTCATTTTAGAGCCGTACAGGGTGGCCACCTCCTCGAATTTACGGGTTGTCTTGGTGCAGCCGTATTCGGAGAGGAAGATGGGAATCGAGTAATTGCTGAAGGCATTGACCTTATCTTCCCAGGTGGACGTTGAGTACGAAGAAGGATCACACCACGAGTAGTCATTGAAGGCGAAGAAGTCGGAGCGCTCGTCGTCAGTACCGCAGTTCATGTAGTGAGCAGTCTCGACACGGTTGTCGTCAATGTCAGCGGCGGAATAGCCGACAGGCACTGGTCGATATTTGCGGTTGCCGATGTATTGCTTCATGTCACGAGTGACTGCCTTGACGTATGGAGCGGCCTTGGATGTTGCCACGCTGTTGATGACCTCGTTGCCGGAGAAGAAGAGCAGGGTGTTGCTATACTTGACGAACAAGTCGATGGTGGCAAAGATGTTCTGGAGGTAGACGTGATTGTACGACGGGCCCGGCTTCAATTGGTTGAGCGAATACTTGGGGGTGTTGACATCAAGGGCAAGGTAGATGCCAGCCTGGGCGAGCATGGACATGCAATCATCGTGTGATTGGCTGTTGTCCACGGTATAAACTCGGACGGTGTTGATCTTCAGCTTTTGGAACTCGGCAATATCACGCTTGCAAGTGTCTGTATCCGCAATGGGGTCCTTGGCATCAGATGAGCCGCCTGGCTGATAGTCGACACCCCGAATGTAGAATCTGGTGTTGCCGGCGAAGAAGGCTAGGATGGACTGTCAGCGCGTCTTCCCAAGGCACGTGTCAATCTTATTCGTACCATTGCCCTTGACCGTAACTTCTGGTAGGGACGTCGCCCTGGGGGAGAGAGGGTGAAGGAAAGCAGCGGGCAAGGCAAAGCCGAGAGCTGATGAGGCAAAGAGCGCCGCTGCAACCGGTGCGGAGGCGCTGATGGACTTCATATTGATTGATCAGTTACTTGGATGTTTGGATGGATGAGTGATGCGTGATAAGTCGTTAGATTTGACAGTTGCTGTGGGCTATAAGTGGTCACACGAGGACAAAGAAGTCGAGCAGTTGTTGACGTCGAGGGAGTGACTGTGTTGGGTTAGATTAGTAAAAGGATAACAAAGAAGTACGGCGTCAATCACAAAACGAATGAGTGATTGAACGACACGTAAAAATGGAAGAAATGGTGGGAAAAGAAGAAGTGGTTGATGGATTGAATCTGATTCAAGTGGAGGGAGAAAAAAGAGAGAGAAGAAAACAAAACGAGGGAGAGGAAGAAAGTCTTCTAATCTCCCGCCCGTCAGGGGTTTGCTTAGCGGGCCCAATGATTTGCTAAGGCCCAAAAGGGGCGAAAAGCTTTACGCGCTACATGATAGTGCGGCACCAATCATTAATCATTGGGATCAGCGTTCAGCAGGCCAAATATATTTTTGGCGCTCTCGAGTCGAAGTGCTGCAATGCAAAACTGCTGGACAGCCAGCCCTGGACCATGGATATTCATCCTGAAGCAACCGCGGGATCTGTATGCAGCTTTTTGTGTTTCGAACTTCATGCAGGAGTTTCGAATCCAAGCGTTCCTTCATCCAAGCGTTCCTTCATCCAAGCTTAACCTACCCAATCTCAAACAAACCAACAATGCTCAATCGTGCCACTCCTGCGCCATAACATATCAGTCTTACGTTGCCCAACAACGCCTTTTTCTCCACAAATTCATACCAATGCTTGCTCGATGGGGATGGAGATGGCTTGGCAACCCATTGAAGTTATTGGAATTGGACCACCCGTACCATCACTACTTGGCTTTTGGGCATCCAGGACTGAGCTCTTGCGCTCGTAAGTCTTGCAAGCGTAATGTGTTGCATTGCTTTTTTCTTTGCTCGTTGGTGAAATCTAGCCCCGAAACGAATTCTATCCCGTCCCGTTGCACCACCGTCTTGTCTATGTAAACGTCTATGGGTATATTTTGCTTTCAAAAGAAATCAAGTCGTGCCATCATCAGCTACTCCAAGATCATCATGTCGTGCTTCGTGTCAGAATCACCTTACGCCAATGGATAGTAATGCATGAAAGGCGGAGTGCTGTACGGGGTTCCATTTTCGCTCACGTTCGCGCTGACAGTCCCACTGCTCCCACCCGTCGGCTCCGGCTTGATGTATGCTTCGTGTCCCACCATCGCGTTCATCCCATCCATGACCACACTGCTGACACCGTTCAATCCGGTCATCCCCGTCAATCCATTGATGCCTCCAAGGGGGCCGAATGCAGACCCGTTGACCAGCGTGTGAGGCGCAGCTCGAGTCATCATGTCTGGTGGCAGCTGATGACATATCGAAGGTAGCGTATCGCGGATTTTGGCCATGATGAGCGGTAAAAAGCGCGAGTCCCCCCCTCGCAAGGTCGAAATTAATCGTAGAAGCTGAGTAAGGTGTTCTTGGGGGCCCGGACCTGGCATAGGAGGATTGGGCACACAAGCCATGACGTCCACTAGGGTGCAAGCCACGTCAAACACCTTCTCGATCTAAATGTTCACGTTAGCTCCTCTGCCCAGCGCTGTATCTTTCAGGCGACACGTACCAGCCCAATCCCATGAACCTCCATCGCCTGCTTGGAGAAGTGTGAGGTCACGGCCACCAGATCCTTGGCAACTTCAATGGGAAAATGAAAAGTCATTGAGCTGTCCGGCGAAGAGGACGAGAGAAAGTTGTTGCTGATCGACAATTGCCACACCATCGTACGCAGCCACTGCTGCGATGTTCGCAGATCCGCAGCTTGACTCTCGGTCGTGTCCAGGTACGGCGGAAGCGCTTGGGTCAGCTGCTCTTGAAGTTGCGCCAGCCAGTAGGTAGAGCAATCGTTTCGGGACTTGTTCCAGAGACCAATGAACGTGTCGTCAAAGGGGCGGTAAAGATTGACCAAATGGACGAAGCCGTTGATTGAGCTGGACGGGTCCGGGTCAACAGTGGGCGGTCCGATTGTTGCGTGCAATGTCAGCGGTCGGTGTTTCTGCAACGCATATGCCCTAGGGAAGCCCGTTTTAGCCAAAGATGATCCCCCTATACTGATGGCGCGACCAAGCCCGGCCGCCATCACATCCACCAGCGCACAGTACGCACCTTTCGGTAACAAACAGGAGCCAGAAGAGTCGTCGATTGGTTGCATTCTCCGTTCGATCCCCAAAAGCATATGTACTCTCATCTTGCATCCCCAAAATCTGCGCTAGCGCTGTTGCTTCACGCAGGTGTACCCATGCCGTGTTGTGCTTGTTCAGACCGAAGCAGCAGCCGAAAAGGAAGAATGAGGTGATGACGGTGTGTACAGTGGGATGCTCCACGTAATCGTATCCTTTTCGCACTCGCACCACCTCATCCATGAGGGCCGTTCCCATTCGCGGATTCGTGATTGCACCTGAGGGCTCATCCATGGAAAAGGGAACGTGTTGGGCAATGCCCGGTTGAATGAGCATGAAAGCGTCTAGAGCAACGACGAGACAATAGGACTCCACCGAGTGCGTCATATTCCCCACCAGCAGGCCGACCTGTTCTCTCCGTAGAATGGGCATGGTAGGATACATGTGGGCGAAGAAGAATTCGAGACATGCTGTCGTCAACTCGGGGCCAAGCAAGCCGGGTGCAGGGGCGTAGGTGGGAGAACGAGGAGGGCTTCGATATTCCGGCCGAGGATTGATGGGGTCGGCTTGCTTTTCCCTGAGCTCTGATATGACTTTGGCTCTGCTGCCCTTGGGCCCCTTCTTCTGAGGAATGGCATCGTAGGTGCAGGACAATCCAGCCTGACTGCAGTTGCCGCATGGATATTTGCTATTGCATCGGACCTACGAATGCCATGTCAGTCAGGCTACCGGACGAAGATTGAATTCGATGCAGAGGAAGGGCGGACTCGACCTTGCGTCTGTGGCAGGCGTCACATGCTCGCTTGGCCGGGATCGACATATCTGCCCGCGGTGTCACAGAGAGAAGGAGCAATAGAAATGAGGCCGAGCCAGATGTTATTGAACGACATAGCGCCGACCTTTAAATTTTCTGATAAATCTAAGATTAGCTGCAAAGCATGGAGGGTGGATGTGGTATTCTGGTACCAGCGTCCTAGCGGTCCCAACCAAAAACTTTGCGAAGGAGACGTCAGATGCGGCCAAGCTATGGCTGCTTGGACTGCTGGAAGGCTGCCAAGGAATTTGCAGTTGCGATTTCAGGCCGTCCTGGTCTGTACAACGGTAGCTTGATTTTAGTATGGCGTTCGTACACGAGAGCGCGGTGCATGGCAGGGTAGGCCTTAGGGTACAGCCGAAGCAAGACTGACGCAACAGCAGATGCCACCGTACCTTAGTTGAGTGGCCAGATGCCCGTCCAGTCAGTCGAGTAAGCAATCACTTGGACAGAAAGAGTTGGCGGCATTTAATGAGCCACACAACGTCCAGTCAGGGCGGGCCAAAAGAAGGCATTCGCTCCGGAATTCCCCTACGGCAGGATTCTGCATCCCCAACTGCAGGCCTTTCCTTCAAGCCCAAACCAAGCAAGGCATAGGCAGCGTATGTAAGCTTTTCCGCCTATGGCTCCCCTTCTGGAACATCGGCTAGAATTATCAGATCAGAGTTATCGCGGCGGCGGGGCTGAAGATATGGCAATCCATGAAGTTTAGCTTCATAAGATGATATCTTGGCTACGCACGGATGGCGACCAGAGCCGTGATCCAAGCCATGCAACCTCGAGACTGGCTTTGGGAGGCGCGTTCGAGCCTCTCCAAAGCCGCGACAAGTCAGCTACAGTGACAAATTTGGTGGAGGCGATGAGGGCATTCTGGTTTGAGCTGACTATGGCCTTTCAATGTCCGCATAATCCTGTATCGTGCCAAAAATTCCTCTTTTGCCAGGACATGCAATCACAAAAACTATCATTTAATCAAGGGGCGATCGTAGTGCTTGATCTCCCTGGATCTCCCTGGCGGAAGTGCATAAAACGATGAAAGGCCAAGTAAGGAGGCTGTGCCTGAGCCACACCAGACCTTGTTCGGCATGCACCGCATACCCACGAATACCATTCAGGTGAAATGGATGCCGCAAGCACTTACCGCATGGTCTGCCACGTGGAAAATGACAAAACCTGTCTTCCACGCTGCAAGTCATAGCTCAAGAGCCAGCTGGCCTCGTTATGCATGACTCAAGTAATTGACTAATGACTACAGGGAAGTTGAGGTCGTCAAAAGTCCGAGGCCGGGCGGCTTGATGCGGCTTCAACGTGGAAACTGGAAAGTAAGGATGGTCAATACGAACAGGCGCATCGCTCGGACAAAGTGACCAAAACTGTTTGGGTATTAACATTTTCTCTTCTCGAATTCGATCTCCTTCGTATCTGAGCAATAGTGTGCAGTCTTCTACCCCAGCCTGCCCACTATGCAGCCTCAATGACCTCGCGTGGCTCCGTCGGAAGGACGAAGCTGGCAGAGTGGATATCTTGGTTGTAGTATTTGAAATATTTTCTCTCTTCCTCGCGACTGAATGACCTTACTGGTTTTCTGACATCCCGTAGGGGGTCCTTGGTGGCAACGAAGTAGCCAATTGAGCCGGAAGGGTACGTTGGTGTGCTCGACCATGCCCATTCAACAACCGGGAATACCTCTTTACATGCCTTCTTGACCCCTGCAATGAAGTTCAGATTTTCCCAGAAGCTCTCACCTTCGGATCACGTTAGTCAAGTCCACCGGTGAGGCTGCAGAAGTGAGTAGATGGGGAAAATCGGACGAACAACCTTGGGTCGTGATAACACCGCCTTCTCTCAAAGCGTTGTAGCAGTCCTCGAAATATTCCTTCTCAAACAGCTTCCTAGCCGGTCCCTCGGGATCGCTACTATCTGTGATGATCAGGTCGTAGTGATTCTTGCTCTCCTCTCTCTTCACGAATTCCAGTCCGTCACCAATGACGACTGTTACCTTCCGGTTTTCCAAGCCTTGAGCCATGTGAGGTAGGTATTTCTTCGACAGACGTGGGACAGCCTCGTCGATATCGCAAAGATCGGCCTTCTCCACGCAGTCATGCTTGACGACCTCGCGAAGCACGCCCCCGTCCCCGCCTCCAATCACGAGGATGTTGCGTGGATTGGGGTGGGACATCATGCCAAGGTTTGTGATCATCTCTTGATACCTGTGAATCCTCTCAGTATGTTTCCACCGCCCACCAGAGCTTTGCATGCCTTACGAGAACTCGTCCGAGGAGCAGCATTGTATTGCACCATCCAACACAAGGACATTACCATGATGCGTTGACTCAAAGCAGATTACCTGTTGGTACTTCGACTGTTCGATATGTAACGTGCCCTCTTTCATTTGTATCGACAGTGCTTTGCCCGGCCACTGCTGATTCCGTTCGTGGAACCAGCCATCTGTAATGTGATGTTAGTGAAGTGCGCTTGTATAACCGTAGAAGATGAAAACCTTGGATCAGCCCCTGGGTTTCTTCGGCCATGCTGTCTTCGTGCGATGATCAACAGCAGCTGGAGATGTGAATTCTGTGTGAGAAGTGGGGTGTGAGGATGTGTGAGAAGTGGGGTGTGAGGAGGTGTGAGAAGTGGGGTGTGAGGATGTGTGAGAAGTGGGGTGTGAGGATGTGTGAGAAGTGGGGTGTGAGGATGTGTGAGAAGTGGGGTGTGAGGATGTGTGAGAAGTGGGGTGTGAGGATGTGTGATATTCACGGAATAGCACCTTTGGGTGCGTCATTGTGCGTGAACATTTATTCCGAGCAGAAAATATGCAGCAGAGAAGAGGCCACTCGAACCGCAGATCTACCTGCATGATATGACCATCCATAACTTCAATGAGATGGTTTAATTGTTGGCTCCTCACCACTACACCAAGGGACTTGCTCCTCAAGCAGCATGTCAAGCTCTGATTCAGTTGGCAAACAACCCCTCTTGCTGCCAGTCTGGTTGGGCGCGAGGCAACCGACGACTGAATGATTTCTTCTCCAATACCCCAGACAAGCTGAAGGCCATGATGAAAAAAGGGTTCGCGTCGATCGGCGGCAGTGTAAGACCGATGACACTGTGTCGATGGGCATATGCAAGCACAGAGGCCCATCGACGAGGTACAAAAATAAGTATAATCATTGATTCATTCCGTAGAATGATTTCAGAGATTAAACTGAAAAGAACAGATACTACACTTGATCTAAGCCAAAAGGCAAAGAGAGCTGGTGAAAAAAGAAGAGGGCGGAGGGTCGTCAGATACTTATAGGATTTGTGAGTGCCGGGTAGCGATGGTGATATGTTGAGTCAGGGTGGGCTTGGCAAAGTTAAGCGAGAGTGGAGCTTGAAGGGCACCTCTGTACATCTGCTTTTCTGATGGTCGAATAGTCATGCTGCATCCCTATGATCTCTACATTATGTATAGGAGCTTCATGGCACCGCAGTCTGGCTTGACTGGTTCCTTGGAATGGCATATCGGCACCATGATTTCCAAAGGGTACGCAAGATGCATCGGATAAATTCTAAGTATGGCGGGCACGGCGGGCAAGGCGGGGCATCTTCATCTTGAGAAACGTCATCTGTTGCGCTTGTACATAGTAGAAGCATTTCGCTTCAAGCAGCCTCGTACACCTCACGAACATTCTCAGCTTGATCAACATTCCTCTCTCCTGTCGCGGAAATGTCGGTCACTACCAAGTCTACGATTGCCTCGTTTGGAGGCAAGCTCCTCAAACTTGCCCACAATGCCTCAACCACGTCCTGCGAGATGAACTTCAATCTATATCTGCCTCCCCAAGCTACCAATAATCCACTTTTCCGTGTGCCTCTCCTCATATACTTAGCTGGTCTGACCTGCACCGGTGACAATGGTGCAGAAAAGGGTTTCTTCCAGTACAAAGCCAGTCAGAAGGGCATCGCCATTCTCTATCCAGATACCAGTCCACGAGGGCTGAAAATCGCCGGCGAGGACGATGCGTATGACTTTGGCAGTGGGGCGGGTTTCTATGTCGATGCAACCAAGGAGCCTTGGAACAAGGGATATCAGATGTACAGCTACATCACCGAAGAACTGCCCAAAACCGTATTTGGAGAGTTCAAGCAGATTGATCCTGAAAGGGTCTCGATCTTCGGCCATAGCATGGGAGGTCATGGGGCCTTGACTCTGGTAAGAAAATTGAGACATCGCTGCTTCTGCGCTTGGGAAACATATGCTGAACGATGAACAGTATTTGCGAAATCCTGGCAAGTATAAGAGTGTCTCTGCGTTTGCGCCCATTTCAAATCCAATGAATTGCCCCTGGGGCGAGAAGGCTTTCAAAGGGTACCTTGGAGAGGATAAGACCAAGTGGGCAGAACATGATGCGACTGAATTAGTCCAAAAATGGTCGGGACAACCGCTAGATATTCTTATCGACGTAGTAAGTAGATGGAGGCCGAATGGCGCCGGCCCTCACTGATGATCACACTAGGGGACTGCAGACAATTTCTACAAGCAAGGTCAGCTCCTACCGGAAAACTTCATCAAGGCTTCTGAAGGTAAGGGTAAGGTGAACGTACGCTTTCAAGATGGTTATGATCACAGCTATTTCACAATGGCAAGCTTCGCGGATGATCATGTTGGGCACGCCGCTAGATATCTGATAGCGTGAAAGCTATCATCAACACGGTGACTTAAAAAAATCGGCTCTACGCTGTTCATTGTGTGTACCCGTACAGCAGGAGTATCAGAATCGTTCTAGGCGTCAGTGAGTTTCCTGCTGTGACAGATTTTGCGCGGATTTTACATGTGCCGGGACTGCACGACCACCGATACTGCCAGCAAGATCCATAATTGACGGACACAGAATCAGTGAAATAAAAGTAGCCAGAGAAGTCGCATAAAGTCACCGTGCTTGACCGCGGGCTGCCCTTTCCTCATATATAAAGCTGGCTCTCTTTTGGGATGGTGCCGACGTCGCAGAAGTGTCCTTGCCTCTGTACCACAGTAGGGGAGCGGCTAACATACACATTCCGCCATTGCTGGATTGCAGAGAAAGTCGGCTTCTCGTCGGGGTATCGTCGCCAGTATTCTGAACGCTCAGTACATCTTGGACAAAAACTTGTCGTAGGGTTTGGAATGTTATGCAAGCCCTTGAGGCCGCGAATAATATATTTTCCCGAAGCTTTGATGGACAGAAATTCAACATCAAGATTGCTTCGGAGTCGTCGATCAGTGTTGCGGAGGCAAACAAATCCAATATCGTCCAAGTGAGTCGTGATTTTATACAGGATCTCACTTGGCAACCTCGAAAGTTCATCGAGTCCGAGAGAAATTGGAGCAGGCTCTTGCTCACTGGGGAGCCTTCCTTGTGAATTATGAGGAACATTACTGAGGCATACGAAGATAGATTCGGTGTTCGATGGTATGTTAAGCTCAAACCAGGCCTCTCCAGGTGAGGATATTTCCATTGCAAGGTCACAATCAACGTTCCCGAATTTCTGCGACTGATGTTGGCTGGGGGGCAGGATCTGAGTCCCGTCTAGAGCAAGTCTGATCTCTTCTCAGTCTATAGGATTTCCACGCTTCCTCGCGATGTACTTCCGTAGCCAGATGAAGATAGGATCCGTTTCAGTGAATTCTTTAAATGTTTCACTTGTATTAGAAGAGCTAAGGGCACTTTTATGGGACATTCCCAAAACGTATGAGCTATTCTTGTGGATCCCAGATCTGATTACCTTGACCTTAGATCTCGTTCGAGCATCAAATGGCTGATCATCTGAGCGACGAAAAACCCTGCGAACTCCTCTGGACACCTTATAGAACCTACCGTTCAGACGTTTGACGGTGGACTTGAACGTTTGAGGAAGGTGACAAGTTTCACGCGGAGGAGGCATTGTCTGTTTGGGAACGTATTGTGTATTTTGGGAAGGAGCCGGGTATTTGGAGGCTCCAGTGTGCCCAATACTTATAATGTAGGCGTGGGATTTAATCCCACTATGCAATGGCTTTCTGGATGGCCGTAAGGGACGCTAAGCCCGGTGCTCAGGAGGCGGTGAACAAGGCTGAAAGTTGTCAGGGAGGTGGGCGTCCTTGGCACCTTTCTGCTGACTAAGCGGAATTTTGCTTTGCACGCATATCATTGTGGGGGAGGGAGCTTGTAAAGTTCCTGCAACAGATCCCACCTCCTCCAACAGATTATACTCATCGTCAATATGGCCAAAGAAAAGCATGCAGACCCAGAAAAGGCTGCGCGCAAAGCAGAGAAGAGAGCAAAGAAAGAAGCAAAGCGAGCAGACACAAATGGCGTGCACAAATCTAAGAAGGAGAAAAATTCCAAAGAAGTCAAACCGGCAGCAATTGAAGATGGGGAGGATGACACGAAGACCACAACCAAGCTTCTAAAGGCCATTGAGAAGAAGGAGCCGGTCTCGGTGAAAGTCCAGGACGAAGATGAGCAATTACAGGTCAAGGAAGAGGTGCTGGTCAAAGGGAAAACAGTCCCGCTCGTAGGTGCGCTCGTGCCGTTCGCAGACCCATTGGTGAAGGACAAGTCGAACAAGAAGGTTTTGAAGGGCATCAAGAAAGGTGAGTGCATCTCGAGCCCCCAACACTTGGGCTGCCCGATGAGTAGGCTTGCGCTGAAGAGGAACATACTGACAAGATGCTATCTAGCCAACAAGAACGGTGCTCTCAAGCGAGGAGTGAAAGAAGTCGTCAAAGCTGTCCGGAAAAGTCCCATACCACCACCTACATCCACAGACCGTCCATCGTTGATTTGCATCCTGGCCGCAGACATCTCGCCCATGGACGTGATAAGTCATATACCGGTTTTATGTGAGGATCACAATATACCCTATGTTTTTGTCACATCGAGGGCGGATCTTGGTGCAGCATCGAACACCAAAAGACCGACTAGTGTGGTACTTATTGCCAGGCAACAAGGGAGGAAAAGGTCAAAGCCAGGGGGGAAAAACGGCGAGTCGAGGGACGAAGAGATGAAGGACGTGGAAGAAGAAAGGGAAGAGGACTGGGGAGCTCTGTTCGACGACCTGCTCAAGGTGGTAGAGGAAGCTCCGAGAAGTAGACTTCTTTGATCCCACTTGGACGCCGGTCTAAAAAACACTCGATGGCGTTTGGTGGCGTTCACGCCCTCATGGTGGCCTGCGTGCTGTATGATATCTTTATGCTGATCGGATGTATATGAAGGAGGCACACATCTGCACAGGGATCTTGTGGACAAGAGCAGTGCACCTTATTCAGTGCTAGATTGACTGTATGTGCCAGGGGCTATAGCAAAGTTCGAAAGAAGCTCGCCAAGGCAGTAATTGCACTTTCAAATTCTCAAATTCGGTCGCCATCCCGACCCTAGTGCCTTACAAAGTTTGATCTTCTTGCAGCATGCTATAGGTAGTATCGCCACTCTGAGCACCCTGCCTAGGCCCCGAGCCTGGAACAGCCGAAGTCTTTGTTTGAGCACCTAGCTCCGCCGCCCTTCCAGGATCATTCTCTGAGCCAATATCGATCTGGCTCTGATCGGCCTCGCCCTCGAATCCACCCTCGGTGATGTTCTTCCCCTTTGGCTTGGCGGCATTGAAAGGCTGTGTGACGCCCGAGACATACCCAGGTGCATTACGTTCTGATCCCGAGGAGCTGCCTCCAACGCCAGTATCACTTGAGGCTAGATTCTGACCGGATGTCGTGTTGGCCGAAGGGTTTGCCTGTCCTGAAGATGAGATTTGATCAGCGTTCCCTTCGCCAGCCCCTCCGCTTGAGAAAGCTCCTCCAGAAACCCCGCCAGAGTTTGACGCCATCTCTCGCTTTGCAGCAGTAGGACCGCCAGCGTAGCTGCCCCCGGCGTGGCTCCCGGGAAAGTTGCCTTGGCCCCCAGCTCCCTCGGGATATTTCTCGTCTCTTCCGGTCTCGTTCCAGACGTCATCACGTTGGACTTTGTTGTCGGCAGGAGCAAGTGTTGTAGCGCCAGAAATGTCGGGATTGTTCAGTGTTGATTTATTGCCTTCCACCGCACTAGGCTCAGAGTCTCGATTTGATTGAAAGGACCCACCTGTGCGTGCAGATTCTGCGGCCAAAGAATCCTTTGCCACTGCTCCAGCGCCCTCATTGGTACTCATATTTGCAATTCTCGAAACGTACTGAGTTTGAATTGATTTGTGTATGTGTGGACGAATTTGAGATCAGCTGGAGAGATGTTTCAGGGGTGGAGAATGGTACCTTGTTTTGTAAGAACGAAAGAATGTTGTAGTGGGATGAGACATCGCGTCTATGACTGACGTGGGTTGCATGCTGTGATCTGACGTAATGACAGACGGACCCACTATTTCACACAGTGGGGATAGATGCATGATTTAGGCTGCAGCTGCAAAAAGAAATAGTAGAGCGAAGTCATTACCCGTCATGGAGAATAGCTTACACACCACCTATCCTTCAGGAGCATGTATTTGCTTGGGCTTCCATCGTCGCTGGACAGGAATTCGTCATGCTCAGTCTGATTCTGGTTGTATTGTCTTGTAGTCTTATGTCGGATGACGTCCTTGCTAACATGTCCGGTGAAAGCTAAGTCGCCGATGCATTGCTCCCACTCTGTTGGTTGCAAACAAGGACGGCATGATTTGCTTTGCCCAACTGGACACCTCTCATTTCTTCATAGCATCTTTGGGCAGACCTCCGAGACCCTCAGCGCCTTCTCTACCGATACCCGAATTAGGATCCCCAGAGTTCTTGCCGAAAGTGTCTCCCTGAGTTCGCACACTGCTTTCGCTAGTAGCCGGTCCGCGAAGCGAGTCACTGCCTCCGCCGTAAGAAATGTCGCTCTGCACACCACCAGAGCCAACATTCACTTTCGAAGCATCCGCGCTGTTCCAATCCGACTTCACTGGAGGATCTTCGGGAAGGGGAAGATTGGTACGGCGCTCTTCAATGATGTCCGCCTTAGATTTTGTACCCTGTCGAATGTTAGGTGGATGAGATTGATCCCCCAATACCTGCATCAGGGAGACGATCATACCTCAGATGCGTTAGACATGATGGGATATAGCCTTTGCGTATTTGAGAAGCTAGTATTTTTGGGGGGAAGGTTTGTGCTCGTGGATTGTTCTGGGGCTGGAAAGTGTACGAAAATATTTCGTGTTTGACAACGTAAATACTGCAATTCTAGAGTGACGTAGGACCCCTCATCACGTGCTCGAAACGCGAACCGGGTTTCCTTTCCGCGCTTGCCGTAAACATTGGTACTCTGCAACGTGCATTGTCCGCGACATACATGTTGTGATACTCACCAAGACATCATGGCAGCCCTTCAACCGCTTCCAGGTGGCCCTCAACATGCTGCGCGCTCTCCATCACCCCCGCCAAAGCTTCCGGTTTCAAATGAGCCCGGCCCGCGAGCTCAGGCACTCGACAACATTTTCAATACCGCGCTGACCCATACGATATCAACATGCTCTTACGCTCACTTCGCATCCTGCTTCCCTACCCCCGCAAGATATAACAAAGCCCTCGTTGAAAGCATTTGGCGGCAGGTTAACAATATGATTGAGAGCAGGAGCAGGAGAGAGTTTGAGGAAATAATAGCTGAAAGGGATGTTGTCAAAGGTCTCAATGAACTAGATCAGTTGATAAAGGAAGCAAAGCTTCGAATGCAAAGTGGAGAGGACGTACCTTTAGCCCAAGGGTATGTACAAGGTATAGGAATCACCGCAATAGCTAATGATAGTGCTTAGATTGCACGAGCTGCCCCCAGAGCAGCTGTTTCTTGCGCACCTGGCTCCGGTAATGAAGGAGGCAGAGAGCAAGCTTGAAGCGGACATAAGCCAAATGGAGGCCGAAAATATGCAATTGCTTCATAGTATGCGCCAAAGCGAAGACGAGGTCGATAGAATGGCCCTCGAGCTAGAAACCATCATCATGGATCTTGAGGCAGCAAGTGACGTGATGGATGATGCTCTTCGCGGTGTCAACATGAAAGCAGAAATCAGAAAGGCCGATGAAGGAATCGATGCGAAAGATGCGGGAAGAGCGAGTCGACTCTAAATGGCCAAACGCCCGAGTTGCGGACTGATGGCTGGCTTTTGGTCGCGCATCGGCTTGCACCTGCGGAATTGTTCAAGGTAATAGCAAACTCCCGAGGTAGTATCCGGCGACTTCAAAGTACTTTCTGTACGAGCGCTTCTGTGGAGGCCCACTTCTGGCCACCTACGAGTCTTTCCTCCTTCATATTCCGGAGCGCTTGCAGACCTGAAATCCTGTACTTCTCTATCAAGCTTGTCAAGTGAGAAGACCCAGCCTCTCGGACGGTCTGTACGAAGGCTATCTTTGTTTCAATCTCAACCGCGATATCTGGAACGTCTCCAGGACTGACTTGCAAGGACAAGGCCTTTCTGGCAGCATTGTAATACACAAGCGCGTTGCCAAGCAAGGTCGGTTCGCTCTTCAACGAGATCCCATAATTAAGGGGCTCCTCTCCAAGTCTCGACCGAAGCAGCTCGCAGTCTCCACGAGCAATATGAATTTGGACCAAGTTTTGGACGCCAGGGATTTTTGAGGCGGTCGAGTATCTATCAAGCGCTGCTGTGATACCTTTCCACCTGATTCGGGCCAGAAGTTCTGATTCGTCATTGGAAATTGGGCTTGTCGTGTTAAACAGTTTATCCTCAAGGCTGGTATTGAGATCGACCTGAGAGTCGGCAATCATGCATAATGCTTCCGCATCATTATCGAGATCAGCGAGGGTCTCAGATCCTGCAATTGATGAGTTGAATTCGTCCACAAAGCTGGAGATCGCCGTATACTCAAGACGAAATCGGGCAACGGCGAAGGCACATAGAAATCCGATGTTCCCCAGCACAGCTTCTCTGGCCCTCTCGACTTTTCGGGACCAACGATCGAGTCTATCTTTCACCACTGATGTATAAACATTTTCAATCAGCTCCATATCGTTTGGAAAGCTGACGGATTGAAAGTTACACAAGGTCTTCAGCACGTCTACTTGCGCCAAAGACGTGTCCAGGAGCGTTTCAGCAGTTGTGGGCTCAATGATTGTGGCCCACCTTTCCTCTTCCAAGGTCTCGACTTCGCCTGACGTTAGATCCTTAGTAAAGATGCCATCTTCCTCATCATGACCTTCCTCAAGACCCTGTTGCATCTGCGCAAATTGGACTTCCTGAATCCGAAAGCACTTCTCTAATGACGAGAGCGAGTTTCGTAATAAGTCCAAGGGATCTTCGTCTGAGAACTTGTTCTCGCCTAAATGATCGTGGACGGCTTCGGCAAGACTCGAGGAGACCTGGGCGAAATTGCTGATTTACGAGTGAGCATAATTGTTGACATGGGAGATTGAAGGAACGGACAACAACACATCTGCATTATCTAGCTCAATATCTAGCGCTACTCGGTGAGACGCAGCAGCCTCGGTCAGGAGACTGAGGTACGAGCTACCTAGTTGGCCAACAAAAGCGGGCTGTTGAGTAATGTCGTACTCAAGTCGAGCTCTGGATATGTTCAACATGGCAAAGGAGCCTTGGCTGGACGTCTTACTTGTTATAGGCCAGATCGAGCGAGTTGGGGAACAACTTGGCACCAGCAGCATATTTGTCGAGTGCTTTGCGGAAGAATCTCAAGGATTTGGCGGCATCGCCAGCGCGCCACTTCTCGCCAGCTTCCTCGAGTTCAACACCAGCTGTGTAACAAGACCGATCAGACAACTCCAAAGTCGAACTTCGAGATCAACGCCCTACCCTGAAGGAACTCATCTGCGGTTTCTGGTTCATTTGACCTCAGGCGTTGAGCCTTTTTGTTCTTGGGTAAAGGTAGCTGTGTTCGTTTTGGGGCCATGGCAGCTTTCTTGTAAGTTGAATCGATCGGTTGTAATTTCCCCTGCACCTGTGCAGTAAGATAAGCTGTTGTTGTAACCTTGTGTGAATTACAACGCCTTCTATCTCAGAACTTCTGCCAGAGTCCGCGTCAACAGACTAAGTGTTGGAAGGGCTGATATGGCGCCGGACTTCGGACTGAAGAATCTCAAGAGGCTGGTGGTGGCTCAATGCGCCTCAATGTTACATCATCTGCAGATTGGCCAAGAATCCTCGGTCATTTTACAGCATCGCAACAACTTTTCGGTATCCAGAGTACAATGGGTCCGGCTCCAAAGTATTCATCATATTTAACACACAACGTGACATGTGACATCCCACTCCAATCGATCTTAAGGTGAACTAGACCGCTGGGGCAGATACCGGTGCCCGGCGTGCCAGGACATCTTTCATACCCCTCCTCCAATCAATCCCCGCTGTGATCCATTTTTGCCCGTCCTCCTGCTGCTTGGTTGTACTAAAGCTGTCACATTGTCATCTTCACCCAAAATGGGTCAGCAACCAAATCTTTACGCCTTTTCCGATACGAACAAGTTGGCTCAAGCCCTACGCACATACGTTCTTCGCTGTCAAAGCGCAGGCTCCGATCGCCACGGCGCGTTCAAAGTCGCCCTCTCCGGCGGATCGCTCCCCAAAACACTTGCCAAAGCTTTACTTGCGCCCGGAGATGGCTCTCCTGCCGACCGGGTCGACTTCTCCAAATGGGAGATCTTCTTTGCCGATGAGCGCGCTGTTCCCCTCGATCACCCGGACAGCAATTACAAACTACTCAAGGATGAACTGCTCGACCAGATCCCGACAGCGCTGGGGAGCCCCACCGTCCACACGATCGACACTCAGTACATGGATGATGTTCAGGAAATGGCCGATCAATATCAAGACGCTCTGATGAAATCTTTTGCTGCCAAGGATAGCGTCAAATTACCCATCTTCGATTTGCTGCTGCTCGGTTGTGGCCCAGACGGACACACGTGCTCCTTGTTTCCCAATCACGAACTCTTACGCGAATCGGACGCATGGGTTGCTGCAATCGAGGACAGTCCGAAGCCGCCGCCCAAGCGCATCACCCTGACGCTGCCGGTAGTCACCCACGCGATCAAGATCGCGTTCGTGGCAACCGGCGAGGGGAAGAAAGACATCCTGAGAGTCATTCTCGACACCGAAGAAGGCCGAAGCTTGCCTTGTGGTCTAGTCAACCAAGGTGGAGCCGAGCGCGTCAGCTGGTTCACTGACCATGGCGCCGTAGACGGTGTTGGCTTCCCGCGACGAGGGAGCCTATGACGTCCGGATCGATGGGGTGGGCGGGCGGTGCATCCCTACACAGCGGGTACTGAGATCCTGCACTGGTTCAAGAGGCGTCTGTATAGACAGACCAAAAACCCTGCGTCCTGCGCGGACCCACCACTTCATAGGATCACCCTTGTTCAGCTCAACTAATGAAGAAAGAGAAAACGCCCGGTGCTTCCGACGCCCGTGCTCTGGCTTCAACATTCGGTCGTCATGACTTTTCTCGATAGCGTTTGTTGCAGCTTTTGATGGTCAAATCAGAGCTGCCAGCCGTCCATGTTGGCCGTCCTGCACAACAGCTTGTCTTCGGAATAGGCATCAATGTTAGTCTCCCAATCGTTTGTGATCGTCGCACGCGCCCGCCCCTGACCGCTTTTTGAAAGTCTTTGAATGGTTCTTCGAAGTCTTTCTGACTGCCCAACATTGTGGTGCCAGGGGGGACATTTCGATTGATTGTCGGCATGTGCTGTACCAGCCCTGTGGCTCCACAATGCTCGATTAGGTAAGACAATCGACAGCGTGTCGTATTCTTCAGAAATGTGAGATCAACTTTTGTGTTTCCCATACCGAGAACGCTCGTGAGCCTTCTGCTCGACCCCATTCTCGTTATTCGCATATCGCCTATTGCGTCGGGCAGCAACGCCATCTTGAGCATGGACCCCCATATCTTCTTCCAAGTACTAGAATTCCGACCTCATTATACCTACCATAAAAGCTGCAGTCTGATTCTCAGGGAACAAATGTCGTGGACTGACAAGCTCCTGGGAATGGGAGCTTCTCAAACCCACCCAAAGATTGGCATAGAAGAATGTGATGGCTCAAATGCAGTGGTCTTGCAGCTCCTCATGCTTTGAGCCATCTCCAGCAGTCCATCGTTCAGCAAAGGTCCATGCGTAGGGACTGAGCATATTGCTGAGTCATTGCTACGAAGGACACCCTGTCATTGATAGTCTACTTCGATTGCCCGTCCGTCCGGTGCCAGCGAATGTCCATGGGGGTCCAATTGGCTAGCCAGTCTAGATCCTCAGAATACTATGTCGCGAAAGGTCCAGCAGACGCAGGTCCAGAGCTTGCTCCAGCCTTGTGTCCACAATATTCGGAACCATGCACATGACCCTTCGAAGGGAGAAATCCGGTTGGTAGCCAAATAGCAGCTGCTTTGACCAAGCAGACTGATCTTGATCTCAACATAAGCTTTCCGTAAATTCTCCTTATGTTTGATTGCTGTGTCCTCTTTCAAGACCACCACAGCCAACACAATCTGTCCGACCACCAAGCTACACCTACCTCGATCTTTTTGGGAGCCTATCTGCCGAATGTCGGAATATTTAAGACACTGCACTCCTCCTCGCCGTGGTGTAGGCCCAGGCACAAAGTTGGACTACGCTCACTACTTCTCGATTCACTGGAGAGTACTAAATCACATCGACAATGAGACTTGAAGCGAGAATTGTGCTGTCTAATGTTAGTAACCCATCAAGGAGTAACCTAGTACTGGCAGCTCTTGACCGTTTGGGAATATCAGCTACCAGAAAGGTTGAAGTATATCAAGAGAAGCAAGAACTGGCAACCCCTGAAAGACGTTGTCCGAAACTGCATCGAAGAACATCCCAATGATCCGGCAAACATCGAAATCGTCGAAGACGGACACGAGCTTTCCGCCCTTTGCCTCTTCAAGGAATCGAGATATGTCCAGGAAGCTTTTGGTACTGATGTTGAACCTTGCGGAAATACTTGACTGACTCTACACAGACAAGCTCCAAGGAAAGTCATGGGAAGGCAAATTCCTCTTTGCCTGGCTCATAGCACATAACAGAGAAGAGGATACATCCTATCTACTTGCCGGGCCCCTGGATCCCCTTTCTGGACTATCTATCCCCGTGCCAGGCCGAAGAGCGCCCCAGAATTACTTACGAAGCCCTCCGATATATCCAGCCTGGTACCAACCCAAAGCCCCACCTGCGCTACCCCTACCATCAATGTACCAGCAACCTACCAGTATGAATGGAAGGCTACTTGCTCCTCAATATGGCACTTTAGAGCCTCAGGCTCTCGCCTTCGACACAGCTTCCAAGGGTGCCAATGGGGAATGTTCGAAACACACTTTTGTCCCGCTCATGCGACCTTCCCGCCGATCCAGCAGTTCGACGACGACGACCTCTTCTGGCTTCTCGCAGCCGACGGCGTCTTCAACTGCCTCTAGTCCAAGAGTGGTTCACCACAAGCTGGATCGCACAAAAGTGTCCCCTAGCAGCTATTATGATCTCTCACTTGGCCGATTCTCGCCTGCTCTCAGACAATACGTCTCTGGATTTCAAAATGCAAGCATGGTACCGGAGACTGTAGTGACGGCCAGATTCATTGAGGACAACGCTGTGATCCTGGAGAATTCGAACAACCCCATGAACCAGTCAGCGTTGTGGAATTGTGTTATGGAGAACATGTCCGTCGACGAGGGAGACTTCGAGGTTCAGCATGCCAAATCAAGCAACGGTCGGATCCGACTCGTTCTCCGATTTGAGACCAGCGCCCTTGCCAAGAAAGCTATACAGAACCTCTCATACACTACCTCAGCTACAAACATAAGAGTGATGGTGGGTGGCACGCCTCGAAGTGAGCAGGGTAGCGAGACAAGCGAACAGGCAAAGGACACAAGGGGGGGCCCTATAATCTGCGATGGGTCTGTCATGGACTGAACAACATGACACCATCCAGCAGAGGCACCTTGGCCGAAAGGTACAGCATCCTCAGCTGATTTAGATGATCATAGGAGAAAACGGCCAAAAGTATTCAACTAGCACACAGAAACACCTTCGGTAGAAACAATCAATTTCTCAATGACAAGGGGAGGTTTCGTTTCAAGGTGCTAGAGTAGGATCAAGTACCTTACAATAGCCTTTTAATCGCAAGAAAAGGCGCGAATGAAGTGAGGGCAAACCATGTCATGATCGGGCAGAGTGAGATATGTTACATAAGCCCAAGGACTTACGATGCACTTCCAAAAGCTCCGTTTCACCAAAATCCGGCATATCTTACATAGGACCCTAGCTACGGCCCCCCGAAACTCCTCCCATCAACTCTTCTTTTTCCCCTTCTCCGCAGCCTTTGCCTTCGCCACCTTCTTCCTATTGCTCCGTATCATGACCACACCCAAGAAGCTGCCCACAACAGCAGATCCGATCAGGATCAAAATGACGGGTATGCGTATTGCCCACACCCGAGGGGGAAAGTATGCGTGCAGAGGATGGTCAGAGTCGACGAAGGGCTGGTGAGGAAAGTGTGAGCAATACAGATGACATAGGTCGAACGAATTAGAGGGAGGCTTACCATCAAGAGTGTCCATGTAGTGTAATATAAGAAGACGGTTGTCGCTATAATGAGCATTGCCAGGCCCACGAGTTTGTCCAGCTGGTTTCTTTGCGTCAGTGAGGGCAGGACTGGGAAGTTGGGGGAGCGTACCATGTTTCAGGAAAAGGAGTGTGATTTGTTTGGTAGCGAGTAAATGAGTGACGACGTTTTGGCAATTGGAAAGGCCAGTCGTGCTGCTTCCTGCATTGGGATTCGAAATGTAGAGTATGTTTTTATTTAGAGGAAGTTTATTTATTTCGCCAAGGCGCAACGCGCGGAAACTTTTCCGTCCGAAATCTTCTTCTTTGCACATTTCAAGACCGAGGGGACATTTCATGTTCAGACATTTCATGTTCAATGTCTTGAATGTGTACAAACACTCATCCTACAGGGCTCAAGATACACCTTTCTATTCACCGACCATGCTCTCAGCTGTGCGCTTGCCAACACCTCCTCCACCCGACGTATACCCGACTATTTCCACACTTCCACGAAAGAGGTCTCCACCAACACGCTCACCATCTCCAGATCGCCGCAAGCCTGCTCCAACTTCCCCTCCGCCAGAGCAGAACGGCCATGGGGCATATTTTGAGAGAGCGATGGCCCGCGAGAGGGAACTAACAGAACGCTTCAAGAAAAGGAAAGAGGCACAGGCACCAAGGACGGAGGAGGAGAAGCAGGCGGCGGCCAAGAAAGAATATGACGAACTCTTGAATGCTAGAAGTGGCGGCAGATATGTGCCGCCAGCCCGGCTGAGGGAGCTACAACAACAGATCACTGACAAGACGAGCAAAGAGTATCAACGCATGGCCTGGGAAGCTCTCAAAAAGTCCATCAACGGCCTGATCAACAAAGTCAACTCGTCCAATATCAAGCACATCGTGCCCGAACTGTTCGCCGAGAATCTCATCAGAGGCAAGGGTCTGTTCGCCCGTTCAGTCATGCGTGCGGCCGCCGCCAGCACTCCCTTCATACCCATCTATGCTTGCTTGGTGGCTATCGTGAACACCAAGCTCCCGCAAGTGGGTGAGCTGTTGCTGCACAGACTCGTCTCGCAATTCAAGAAGGCCTTCAAGCGCAACGACAAAGCCGTTTGTCTTTCCTCTACCGCCTTCATTGCCCATCTCTGCAATTTTGGCGTTGTGAGCGAGCTCCTACCTGCCTACATCTTACTGTTACTTCTGAACAAACCGACCGACGACAGTGTCGAGATCGCAGTGGGGCTGACCAAGGAGGTTGGCGCACACCTTGAAGAGACCAACAAGGCTATCGCCACCGTGGTGTACGATCAATTCCGCAACCTGCTACATGAGGCAGACCTGGACAAAAGACAGCAGTACGCCATCGAGGTTCTCTTTCAGATCCGTAAAGATCGATACAAGGATAACCCAGCTGTACCGGAGGCCTTGGATATTCTGCCTGAGGAGGATCTCATCGAACATCGAATAGGGCTGGACGATGATTTGACCACGCAGGATACTGCTAACATCTTTCGCTTCGATCCTGACTACGAAGAGAACGAAGCCGCTTACTCCAAGCTCAAAGCCCAGATACTGGGAGAAGAGGAAGCTTCAGACGACGACGCCGAATACGAGACAGGCTCCAGCTCGGATGACGCCGAGGACATCAAAGAGAGGGAAATGGAGATCAAGGATCAGACCAACCAAGACCTTGTGAATCTGCGGAGGACGATCTACCTGACCATCATGTCCAGTTCCACTTTCGAAGAAGCCACGCACAAGCTAATGAAGATCAATCTGCCGCCGGAGAAGGAGGCCGAGTTGGTCTCCATGCTGGTCGAGGTGTGCTGTCAGGAAAAGACGTATTCCAAATTGTATGTACAGCTTCCACTCGACGATGAGCTAGCTGCTAACAGTAGGTAGTCATGGATTGATTGGCGAGCGCCTGGCCAAGCTCAATCGTCTATGGACCGATCTGTTCGAGAGATCCTTCGCCGAGAACTACGAGACCATCCACCGTCGGGAAACGAGCCAGCTCCGCAACAATGCAAAGTTCTGGGGACACATGCTCTCGACCGACGCCATATCTTGGCACGTCTTGTCCGTCATCTCGTTGAATGAAGAGGACACGACTTCGAGCTCGCGTATCTTTATCAAGATTCTTATTCAGGACATCGTAGAAGCGCTAGGCATGAAGGAGGTGCAGAAGAGGTTCAAGGATGAAATGATGAGGTCCCATTTTCAGGGTATCTTCCCAATGGACAATCCTCGAAACACACGCTTCTCTATCAACTACTTCACTAGCATTGGCATGGGAGGCTTGACGGAAGAGATGCGAGAGCAGTTGAAGAATGTGCCGAGGCCTGCACCAGTAATGCCTGCAGGCCCCGAGGAATCCGACTCCGACTCTGTATCGAGCTACTCTTCTTCGTCATACACAGGTTCGTCGAGGTCATACTCACGCTCACGGTCACGATCACGGTCACGATCACGGTCACCTTCACGATATCAGGGTCGCCGAGATCGAAGTGAGACGCCGCCCCGCCACCGACGTCAATTTTCCAGGAGTAGGTCACGCACGCCTCCCACGCGAGGCAAGGAGCCGAGGAGGGGGCAGCGCTCACCGAGCACTTCAGTGACACCCCCTCGCAGGAACGGTTCAAGTGGCAGGGGAAGAGGAGGTAGAGGAGCAAGACTAGGAAGAAGACGGGCACGATCTTACACGCCCTCGGATTCCTCGTCGCGCTCTCCACCTCCAAAAGGCACTCGACGAAGACGAAGCCCATCATATTCGTCACGCAGTCCTACCCCACCTCCCCGATCTGACCGACGACGTCGTCCATGATGGGACAGAGCTCTTTGAATGATGGGCAGTGTAGGCATTGATTTTCCAGAGTCTTGGATGCAAATATCGATGCCCAAAAGGGATCTTCATGCCATGATGCCATGACGCCATGCCTTGAATTCCCCTTGGATTATCGTCTGCATGAACGCGGAAACCCCCACTTTGCCGTGCTGACTAGGCCAACTGACCTGCAGTGAATCCCGAAACCTAGCCCGAACCGATCCCCCCACCCGCAGCCCCTGTACGAGTAGTGGTACCGTGAACCCCGCCTTGTAGCCTCGACAGCTCCGACCCTTGATCACCATAAGTAACACCGACATTCTTCAGCATCTCATGTTCCAAGCATTTGCTCGACTCAAAGCGATTGTAACATGTCATTTGCCAAGCACCTTTTGGGTTTTGCTTCTGTCCACATTTGAATCGCTACAACCCACGCGTTTTCCTTTGATAGCCGCATCTGGCCTACGCCAAATCGAGGTATCTGTCATCCAGTTTCTAACAGAGCCAGCATCGATCACAAGACAGCCGACAGTCACGTTTATCTTGTCTCAAACGGCAGAAAGATCTAAATTTGCTTCAACCCTCGTGGGATCTCGATAGCCCGTGACAGGTCATCACGAGCGAACCGTGTCATTCCCCGGAGTCTATCTTCAGGCTCCAGTATACCAGGTCCAACGCCAACGCCGACGCCGACGCCGAGCGCAAAGCATCTCTACCTGCAATACACAAGCCCACTTCTTCATCAAATTGTGTGGTGTTTCCAGCCCTTCGCAGAAGCAAATTTCCCAACGTGAGACCCGACTTGGTTGAATGCCCCCATCGTCAGATCCATCAGCTTTCAACCACGACCTCTTGAACCTTGCTCCGTATCAAGAAGAAGCCCCAAGGAAGAAATCTCCTGGTCGAAAAGGCCAAGGCAAGAGTAAAAGGCGGAATGAGACTCCCAACGAGGTTGCAGAGAATGACGGCACCCTCAAACCCAAGTCGCAAGCGCTGTAAGTCACCTCCCCCTTCGTCCGGCATTTCCCGTCGTCGAGGTTGAGACGCTCGTATCGCCTCCAAGCTTGTGGATGAAGAAGAGCTCATTCAAGACATAGAGATCCCCCGTCTGCAATCCTATCACAACTCTCCAAGCCTTCTTACCAACCTCACTCGCTCCTTAATAGTAACCTGGATCCCTCGCTCGAGGCTTTCGACGATGAGCTCTCTGAGCACCCGCCAGAATTTCACGCTGCATCGACGGCAGACTGGGCCCGCGATATACCATATCGGCACAGCTCCCCCCGCTCGAATCGGCGTAGCATAGCAGGATCGCCTCCCCATGATGATGAACTCAGGGGGGGCTTTGCCCCTACATCCCCTCCTATTTCTCCCCGAGCAGCATATCGCCAGCCCGTCTCTCGGAACCACGAGTATCAGACTTTCGGAGGTCATCTGGCGTCGTCGCCGCCAAATGCCAGAGCTCCTTCGATGCATTCGAATGTCTCCCGCGCTCCTCCACCCCCTCATCGACCACAAGCCCATTATTATGCCGCCCCAGAGCTAAATGTGGGTCCAAAACCTGCTGAGGCCGAGCCTTCTTTTACAAGGAGTGCCCACTACTGCGCTTTTGACAGTGTGCCGTCGCTTGACGATGACACTTTGGCAAAAACCACGAATGTTTTGCTCCTTGGTTCTGGAGGCGCTATCGAAGTGCACGCACTTGGCAAGAAGCGCTTAGAACGGGTCGGACGTCTTACTCAACTTCGAGGACGTGTTCTCAACGCGAAAATCTTGCCTCAGATAATACATTCAGGGGCGTCGATCCGGAGCGAGCCGCTTGTGGCCTTGGTGATTCATGGACCATCCAGAGTAAGCGATCCCAAACAGGCTGTTGCGTATCATCGAAATTACGATGAGTTTGATGCTTCCGGGTCTACGATACAGGCCCTCGAAACGATGGAGGTCTCACATTATCAAACGAGCGTCGAAATATACTCCCTGCGTAGTGGTGAGTATGTTTCAACGCTGCTGGAGACTCCCAAGGTTGAGATACGCCCGTCACGGTACTCTGAACGAGGAGACTCACCTCCGCCTGCAGGAGGCATCCACCTACAAGCGCGAGGACAGTACGTGATCATCACTTCTGCTACCAGTGGTGAAGTCTTCGTATACAACAGACGTATAGATACGAATGATGATCAGCGAATAGGCTTTCGGTATATTGGCAAATTCTGGACAAAGATCTCGTTGAAGGCGACAAGGAGCGGTTCTGTCTCATCTCGAGATTCTGGTTGCACGCAGGAAGAAGAGGATGCGCCTGATGCAACTGCTCAACCCATTGTCGCTCTCAGTTCTCGTTGGCTCGTATTCACTCCCCCTAGCCCTTCATCCCAGACTTCGCTCCACGCCCATGTCCCTGAAACGCTTGGGATCAAGGTACCCGGTGCCTCATTTCATGCTTCGCCTGCGGAGCCTCAGATTATATGTCAACTTGATACGCCGGAGACAGAAAGTTTGATGAATCGGATCGCTCGAGATGCCACACAAGAGTTCGTGAAGGGTGCGCGATGGGTCGGCAATCAGGGGCTTCAGGCGTGGAACAATTATTGGTCCAAGCCGTCGGACTCCAATCAACAAGCGCCCTTGAGCTCGTCCCCAACGACTCCCTACCCAGCAACAGCGCAATACTTCCCTCCGACCCATGCACCTGACGCCCGACCACCGAGAGCGAGAAACAGTCCTGCCATCGTCTCAATCATCGACCTCGACAAGCTCTCCACCAGCCAACAGTTGAAGGAATCTGTTGCTCTTCTGCCTTTGGCCACCTTCTCCCTGCCGAATGGATGCAGCTTCCTCTCATTCGCTCCCCACGGCCTCCAGCTTTTCACGGCAAGCACTAAGGGGGATGTGCAGCAGGTGTGGGATCTGATGCGGGTCATCCATGGTGACACGAGCTTCCAAGGAGATCGCATGAAGGCGATCCCTGACCCTGTCATCCGAGAGGTCGCACGATTCACCCGAATCACCGAGGCCAGGATTGTCGATGTCACTTGGACGAGCCCAGCAGGCAAAAGACTCGCACTGGTTACAGACAACGGTACAGTCCATATATACGATTTACCAGCCTCGGCATTTTACTGGCCGCCTCCGCGTCAGGCCATCAAGGTGCCAACGGTGGCTTCGGCTCAGAAGAGAGAAGAGATGGGTGAGACCCACGACGGTGGCCGTTCGGAAACAGCCGGAGGCACCTTCAGCTCAGCTTGGGGCCGATTGAGTGGTACGTCTCAACCTCTTCTGTCCGCAGTCCGTGGACGGACGAGTAGTTCTGGTAGCTCGCTGCCTTCGTTCACTGGTTTTGCTGCCACGGCCGGTATAGGAGCCAAGGGAGGAAAGGCAGTCGCGGCGGGCATCAACAGATCCTTCACGGCGGCAGCTTCCGGCACAGTCAGTACGATCCGTCATCTGGGCGAGAACAGGATCAATCTGCCCGGTTCGTCCAAATTGATAAACCCTTCCTGCATCAAGTGGCTGGATGGGAGTGATGGAGCCAGGCTGGCGGTGACTGGAGCAGGCGTGGTACGTGTGCATGGCATTCAGCAAAGCAACAATGCCAAGGCAGGCAAACGGCGTCCGTCTGCGATTGGCAACAAACCGACCGAGTTTGCCATCCCGCTGCCGACGACAGAAGCTCATACGAATGCTTCAAGTAGGGAGGCTGACCCTTCAGACTCATCCTGGGCCCTCTCAGGCGCCGGCGCGTCCTCTCACGGTCGGCAATCGAGGCTCCATCCGTTATCCCACGCAGAGATCGAGACGCATGCGCCGTACCAACCATTTCATACCGATGCTCGTGTCAATGTCTACGTCTACACTGATGTCGAGGAGGATGAAGATCCGCATCATCTGACGGACGATGTCCCCTGGACTTTTGGAGACGACATAGCGGCGATGATGGTCCAGTCAGGAGCAGCGATGCAAGACAAAGACATGGATGAGCGGAACCAAGAGCAGACAGTGACGGAGGGGATGGAGAGCTCGGTGCATATCGAAGGCAACGAAGAAGAAGGGCGGCAGATTGTTGTGACCACGCGACGGAAACGGCGAAGAAAGGATGACGAGTTGGCGACTGCTGTTGATGACGGTGAATTCTTCGAGGATGACCTCGAGGTTGTAGATTTCGCCCAGGATCGGGTATAGTGTACAGTGAGGATGAGGATCTCGGCAGAGGGTCAGTATTTGGGATCTCATTGGGACGAGCATTCTAGACATGCAGCGCAAATATAATCCATCATGCACGATCTCCCGTTCAGCTGATGGGAGGGGTGTGACAGGCCGCCCCCATGACGCTGTCAGTCCGGAAGAAGGCGAATGCCTCAGGTACTGAATACATGGTACTGCAGACTGCCAGATCTCATCGAGGCTTTTGAGGGGTGGCCAGCCCACCACCGGCAGTGACGACCCCCACACGATCGGAGGCTACTAGGCTTCCCCGGGGCCTTAGTCCAAGGTTGTAGCTAAGGGGGGCCTACGGTTGCTTGTGGGGCTTCACACTCTCGGCGCAAGCGAGGCTTTGATTGGCTCTCCAATTTCGTCCTGTCATCGGACGCTTGATCTTCGACATCCCTCATTCAGTTGCTCGTTTTCCATCCAGGACTTTTCCACTCAATCTTAGCAGTGCCAGACCAGAAGGCGTTCCTTAACCGATCGTTCGCCACCCAGGTCAAGAGCGCTGTCAGCGGTCTCACCAACCTACCGCAAGGCCTTGCCACTTGCGGCACCCATTCTTGCCATTTCAGTTTTTGGCCGCAACCGAAATTCGTACCCGAGCAACGCGATTGCGGAGACAGCCAGGCCAAAGTAGGCCAAAATCGAAGCTCACACATACACGCTCCCACCAGATTGTCACATGCACCCGTCTCAACAACCGATGGACCCTTGCGACAGCCTGACTCTATCGCAGTCGCTCATCTAATCTGCGACGGATGGACGCTTTACTTCCTCGTCCTGCAGTATGAATCCAGACCCCACCTCCCACCATTGGTCTCCTATGCTTGCCAATCCAGACAACGAATTCGCCGACTTCCTCGACTTTGGAGACCTGACCTTCTCTGCCTTCAATGATGCTACCGTCCACACTCATGGCGAGAATAATTCCCTCGCCCAGGATGGCGCCGAAGGCATCGAAGCTCAAATGGAGGATCCCACCAATGCGACCAGTATGGGCCAGCGTGCTATCCCACAAAAGATGGAAGCCCGACGCAGTCAAGTCGCGGTCATACCTGAGTTCTATAATGTGGCCAGTCTGAATCCAGACCTGTTCAACCAGCAGCATGACAACCAGCCTGGCTTGCACCAACATGCCTATCATCCCGCGAGCATAGTTCCGCCCACGCCAAACAGCATTGAAATGCATGCTGGACACCCACACTATTATCCAGTCATCGATCAGCAACAGCAGCAAATGTACGACCACTATCGACTGCAACAAAGGCACCAGGTGACGCTTTCTTCACCCTTCCACGTCGCTGTTACTGACTTGTCCCCAGATGAGCTTCAC
Source organism: Ramalina intermedia (assembly GCA_003073195.1). Taxonomy (NCBI): domain Eukaryota; kingdom Fungi; phylum Ascomycota; class Lecanoromycetes; order Lecanorales; family Ramalinaceae; genus Ramalina; species Ramalina intermedia. The sequence goes on along the minus strand of PEKF01000029.1, from coordinate 133,336 downwards.
TCCGCTGATCTCACCTGCCGTCACCCCTGTCGACACCCAGCTTTGTTACCCTGATTATGCTGCATCCTCCGAACGTTTCAGCCCATTGACATCCCCTGCCCTGCATACCCAGAACCACGTCGCGACAGCGTCTCTTTATGGAGCCGCCAGAGGCTCGGATACGTCAGACACAACTTCTCCCATCGATCCAAGTGTGGAATATGTTGGGCCAACCTCCGTCCCAGCTACGCCGGCAACCCTGCGCAAGTCTCGCCGGAGAGTCTCTGCCAGCTCGGCCAAACCCCCAGCCCGAACGGTGAAGCAGTCGCCGGCCATGAAGCCGCAAAGCAAGAAAAAAGCGGCATCGAGTGCAGTCATTCCTCCCAAGGAGGTCGCAGGTATCCTTGAGGAGGCGAGGCAAAACAAGAAGGCGACTGGCAAAGCAAAGAGTGCAACAGCGGCCAGGCCACCTGCTCCCTACCGACAGGACAGCTCAGGCCCCGACTCCGTATCACCTGAACCCCTCTCGGAGATTCTCATGCCTCCACCAGCGACCCCTCGGTCTAGCTCCTCGGGGAGATCACCGTACATGAGCGCGAAGAAAGCCCTGTCCAAGTCTAGTGTTGAGCATGATCAGAATGGCGAGGCAGTAACCCCTGCCTCCTTGATGCACATTCACAAACGAGCGGGATCCTCTGATGTCACCAAGTCCAAGTCGGCCCAGCTCAAGGAGCAAGCCTCCTTGGCAGAAGCTGATATGGAGCAGATCATGGAGGACATCACCCTTCCGGAGCCGGCTGCAAGTGTCGGTGACGAGCCTGGCCTTAAGTCTATAGACACCGCTCATGCAAATACTCATCAGTCCACCCCAATGGTCCCGGCCATGAAAAGTTCCGACAACGCCACCAAAAGCGCACCTGCTACAGCAACAGGCTCCACCTTTCCCAGTCCCTCGATCAATGCGGTAGCATCCCCCCACAGCCTCGAAGCTCGGAAACGGCGCGACTCGAAAGCGAAACCACCAAAGGAGATCCTGAAACGCACCAACGGCAACATCGAGAAACCCAGCCCGGCCATCAAACCGCGCATCTCCCCCAGCATCAAACCCCTCCTCCCCGAAGGATCCAACGTCTCCGCCGATACCACCGCCCTCCTCCTCGCCTCCAAATCCAACTACCAGAACATCCTCGAGGGCACCCATTTCCCCGGTGTCTCCTACCCGGAGAACCTCTCCACCAACCTGACCTCGAAACGCACGTCCCACAAGATCGCCGAACAGGGGCGACGGAACCGGATCAACATGGCGCTGCAGGAGATCTCGTCCCTGCTTCCCGCCTCGGCGAACGTGAACGGGAACGGGAACGGGAACGGTGGTGGGGGGGGCGGTAGCGGCACGGAAGGCGAAGCGAGCAGTAAAGCGGCCAAGGAGGTGATGAATCCGGGCACGGCCGCGCAGCAGAGCAACAACAGCAAGGCCAGCACCGTCGAGGCGGCGATCGAGTACATCCGGGCGCTGCAGGGGGAATTGCGGGTGTGCAAGGACAGGCTGTCGAGTTACGAGAGGGAGAGAGAAGCGGCGGCTGGAATCAAGTCGACCACAAGTAGTGAGGGCAGGGATGAAGAGGGGCCCCGTGCGGCGTCGTGAAGGCCTCCCGAGTCACGGTCTAGCGGATGAAGGGATGGGGGGGGCAATTCTCTAGGAGGCTATGCTGCTAATGATGGGAGGTGTCTGGCACTTGACGAAGGGGAACGATTGTACGTGGCACTTGAAGATGGTGATGCACGGCGTTTGGGATTGGGCGGCGGTCTGATCACAAGGAGCGACTCCTATTAGGCCTCCTCGGGGTGGGCGCAATATTCGCAAGCTTCCTTTTTTTGGCTCAGGCAATTACTTGTAAAGCAGCTTGACCGTAATGCAGCGTCTGTGTAACAAACCATCTTTGGTAGGCTCAAGGGTTTCTGAGCCAGTATGGCATGTGGAACATTGTCCATATCGAACAAAACATGAATGAGATCGCTCAAATCAAGGATCTTCTTGAGTCGAATCATCTCGAATTCACAATAGGCGATACCGTCGTGAATCTATGTTAGAGTGGCCACCTGATGCTTAATTGTGACTGAAATGCCTACATGATGATCGAACCTTTCTGCTCAGGAAACCAAGAAGTGCTGCGTCCTCAATCACAGGGTTCCGAATCACTGGCAATAACGTTGTCCGGCAGCTTCGAGCCCGGAGAAAACGAGCCGTGACGCTGAGCATCCCTCGTCCCCATTTCCCTTCCACTTCCAGCCATGCAAGCATTCAGCCAGTCTCGAGGGCAGTCCCACTCCACACGATATGACTGCCGAGACAAACCCCCCCCCCTTCCCTTCCCCACCTCTTTTCCGCCCTGCTACTACTACGTCTTATCCAACCTTCTCCTCAGATTCTTGGTCCGCTTCATGAGCTTCTTATACTTATGCTTCTTCATCTTCAGCTTCCGCTGCCTCTTCACGCTGATGGCCTGCATGCCCCCTCCTCCTTCTTCTTCTTCGACTTCCCCTTCCTGCAGCCTCATTCGCCCGAACCTTGCTTCCAGTCGGTCCGCGTAGCTCAGCTGCCTTGCCTGCATGCGTGACAAGAACGGCTGGAGCGTGGAGGCCGGGGGGAGGTAGCGGATCTCTTGCTGCTGCTGCTGCTGCTGCTCCACATCCAATGCCTGACGCCCCTGCGGCCGTAGCCCCTTGGTCGAAGAACGGGGTGTGGGCATCCGTGTGATGGGCGTGGCGTAGGTTTTGTACGTCTTTCTTCCGTCGGCGTGCGTGCTTTCATAGAGTGTCAGGATGGATGTCCAGGTTGTTTGTTTCGTCGGCTGCTGCTGCTGCTGCCGGTCGGTCGTTTGTGTTTGCTGCTTCTGCTCTCGACCAGCTGCTGCCTTTCTCCGCCCGCTTGCTTCTCTCATAGCACCCATGGGCACAGGCGGTGGCGGTGGGACAAAGGGCCGGAAATTCTTGGCTAGCTCTTGAAGGTTGATGTGGAGGGATTTGGCCGGTAGGTTGTCGAGATGGTGGGTCTCCGGGCTGTTGGAAGCCTGAGATTGGGCTTGGGCGACTGCGGCGCGGAGATCGAGTTCTTCAGGGGTTTGATCCTGCTGTTGTTGGGGTTGGCCCTCTTGTTGAGAAGCGACGGCTTGGTCAAGGGTGTCGAGGGCGGAAGAGAGGGTGTAGATGACATCCTGAGCTTTGGACTTTTGGGTTGGTTTGGCAGGGTTGAAGAGGGAGGAGAAGGCTTCGGTCGTGGTAGCGGGGGGGATCACTTGAGAGACGGATATGGGACGGTGTTGGGAGAAGAAAGAAGCTACGTGGATGTCTTGCGGATGGGAGAGGTTGAGTCAGCCATCGATGGTGACAGCCAAATCTGGAAGGATGGGAAGGATACCTAAAGGATGAACCCGCTGTGTCGATGGAACGTAGGGCAAGTTGAGTTGAGCGCCATGTGCTTCCCTATCACCCGTCGCCTCGACCACTGTCCCATCTTTGGCTTTCCGCCTCCGAGGCCTTGATGTTGATGCCTTATCTGCTTCCGAGGAAACAGCAGGCTTGGTCTCGTCCGAGGCGGCATTAGTGGTGGCGGGTATTGATGCTGGCTCGTCTTCTGGCGAGCTGGAGGTCTTGGAAGAAGAATGCTTTCTTTGGTGGACGTGAACTGAAGCAGGGGTTTTCGACCCTGCGATGACGGATTGTGGAGAGCGTGCAAGCGTGGAGCACGACAGGCAAGTCCAAGTTCCTTTACGAGCAAATTCACCGGAGCATGATTTCAGCATTATTGCGGAATAGCTTGCCGACCCAGCTTGGGGCTTTGGAACAGACCGAGGAAGATATGAAGATATGAAAATATCTCCGTCGGAGAAGAAGGAGTTGCTGGCTCGAGGGGCCACCAGGGGCTGCTATCTCCACACCCAAGCAAGCCAAGGTTCTTTCTCTAGGCGCCAATGGCGATTAGGCGGTTGAAATTCGGAGCTAACCGGATTTGCTGCATACATAGGACCTCGGACTTTGACTGATGATCTATTATCTCCTCCCAAACTAGGATTAGATACGCACGATGCATGACTCCATGTTCACCGTCCTACAATTCAAGGACACTATTGCTAGTCTCCTTGCAATCCCATGCTCTTTCCAAACCCAGCTCCACTGATCGCCAACCCTATGCTGCAACCTTTTTCTCGCAACGTGCCCAGACCCATCTTGCGGGCATAGACGTTGCATAGCCACCAGCGCCGAAAATCTATCGTCCGTTAGGAACATGCCGCGCATCAATCAAAGGATACCGTGTCGTACCCGCCCCATGGGGGTCCCCCCGAAATATGAACGCTAAGCCGTATACGCTGAAGAAAATGCAGAAGAGGGTATACGTGATGACCTGAGTCAGCTATGAAAGCCTGAACAGGTATGAGTCGTGAGTTCGTAAAGAAGGATTGCGGTCCACTTATAGAATTAGTGTCTCCAAATTGCTTTGGATGATCGTGTCTTGCACGCTCGCCATCGTGAGCTTCAATAGGTTAGTATCCGTTGCGTTGGTGTAATGCACGTATATCTCCCGGTCTTCAGTCCGATTGAGGCCTTTGAATTTGTTCGCAAAGTAGGCGGCCGCCGCGTTGAAATCGTTGACCGCGCCCGTGTAATCTGGAAAATAGTCATGCACCGGCTTTTCCAGCAGCTTGTCCTTGAACAGGTCCGTCTTGTTGAGGAAAAGAATGATGGAGGAAGTCTTGAACCACGTAAGACTCATGATCGATTCGAAAAGGAGAAGCGCCTCCTGCATTTGGTTCTGAAGGCACCCGCCAGATTAGCAATTTCCCCATCTTCTTCTGCTTCATTCTCTTCTTCTTCGCTGGGAAAGAAAAAGCATACCGCAGTCTTGTCCTCCACCAAACATTGATCATAGCCACTCAACGCAGCCACAAACATCAGGCAATGAACGCCCTCAAAGCAGTGGATCCATTTCTTGCGCTCCGATCTCTGCCCACCGACATCAAACATGTGGTAGTTCAGCTGCCCAAGCTCAAAGAGTGTCTCCGTGATCCCTGTCGTGCGCAACCGCGAACGAAGTACGTCTTGATCATTGGGAAGGTAGCCGCGGGAGAAAAGGCGGTCGATGTTCGCGTAATAGCTAGCCTGATTCAGTACGGGGGATTTGTAGCACAAGGGGCGCATATCCTACTATTGTATATTATCATGCAAGGCATACTCGTTGCCCCTCTTTATGCATTTCTGAACAGCCGGATCTGACCACAAACCTTTCATGGCCGATAGACAGTCTGTTGGGAAGTTCTCATCGGGACCAATGTCTGCGGCAGCAGATATGACAGCTTCGTGGTCCTGCACGCGTGGTCAGCATGATTTCTCCCAAGTCCACGCATGTCCTGACATACGTGCGAATCGACTATCTCATATTCAAGCCCAAGCTCCCGCATCTCTTCGGCGATGATCTTGAAAGCGACAATCATGTTCGAAAAAATCACTTGCCGCACTTCTTTCCGCTCGTCGAGGCGAAACCCTTCGGAATAGATGATTCGCATTTGTTTCAAGATGGTGGATTTGCCAGATTCGCCAGCTCCCAGGAGAAGTATCTTGACCTGTTTGCCCTGGTTCTTCTTATCCTTGCGTAGCATCTTCTCAATCTCCATGTTCTTCCTGGCATCTTCGGCGGTCGAGCGCGCTATTGCGTTGCCGCCTGATTTGGGGAAGCACATGTTGAAGACCATCGCGGCAACCGCAGGTAATGTCTAAGATATACTTTGTCAGCCTCAAGGTATGCGAAGGACAAAACTCCCTTCACGCAAGGGAACCACGCGTGACAAATAGAAGCTCATCGGTTGCGACGGAATGTAGAGTGGGTCTTCTCCATGCTCCTACCGGCCCGGCACTTCTTGAGAATGACGACCATAGGGATATCGATTGCGCATGACACGAGCAGGCCGGTAAAACATGACTCGAATGGAAGGAACGACCTACCAGAGGAGTAGTGGGGTGATGAAGGAGGTTGTGGGGACTGAAAATGACGTAGCAGGCTCTACGGTCGAGCCTCGTGTCTCCAACCTGATTGAGCAAGAACTGAGTTGGAAAGGTACCGGAGGAGTTTAATATGAGGAGTTCGAAGTCAGGTAGAGAGCTTAGGTTGACCGTGGATCAGAGCCTAGTATCAGTATTACCGAAGGAAGATCGTCAGGCTTGCCCTTTTGAGTGGCGGTAGACTTGAACGCTGCTGGCCGCGGGAGACGATCTGAGTAGTTGATCAGACCGCAGGGTGCCTGCTCTTTATACTTCATAGCATGGGACGCAAAATCTTTTGGAAGAGCAGTCAAACGGTTGTCGGCAGAGCGCCGGTGTCACCGTGTGAATGATACTCGCTAGGACACCAACTGAAAAGGGATGGAATAATAATGCAATCAATGACTTGCAGGCGGGTCAGCCACTGATGCTTTTAACTTTGACTTTGACCAACTCCCTAAGAAGAAGGCTTGAAGTCTTAGATCCAATGAGGGATAGCAATACTGGCCTTAAGGCTCGACTTGTCGTCTAGAGAGAAAGTAAAGTGACAGCCGACGGGGGCGTCACTCGATTTTGTGAAGTAAAGAATTGGCAATTGTGGGGCATGTGACAGGGCCAATGGTCATACTTCATCGCCAGGCTGTTGCCCGTCCAGGGCTAGCGCTTGTTTCAGATTATACGCTGGCCCCCGATACTCGCATACCATGATATCGTCATTCGTCAATTTGTCAGTTATTCACAGGTCACAGTGGTTGATGTGACAGCGGCCACCCGCTTCGCAAATTGAATCACTTGATGTTGGATCTTGATATTGCTATTCATCTTCTAACCACCACTAATTATACAACCGCGCGGAACCACCATTTTTTCTTGATCTGACCGCGGTTCCAGATGAGTATCAGAAAGCGATGCAGTATGCCAGAATTGAATGTCCCTTGTATCAATCTGGCCAGCTGAAACCGTCGGCTATAGTTTGAATAGAATCATGCAGCCAGAAAGGAGGTTTGTTGGCTGATCCTTCCGGCAGTCACAAATTGGCGGTATACTGAATCGAGCTGGCTAAACGAACGGAATAAGCCCTTTTCTCAAAGCCTCCGTAAGCCACAGTGTGCCTATATATATGAGACTCGTCGGCCAGCATTTCATTGGGTTTTCCATCGTTCCTACTTTGCACATTTTACTACGCCTTTCTGACAGCATGCATGGCAGCTAAACACGTGGCAAATAAGAATGGGCGGGTAGATCAAGACCTCGCACGTGGCTACCCGCTATATCCTGTACTCCTGCGGCGTACAAAACCATTGTTCACTGCCTCCACCAAATCTCATCGGCGCTCTATTGCGCAATTTCCACTACGTAAACACTCACGGTCATGTATGTGCATAACGGAGAACAGCGGCTTACGCCTACCGTGCACGGCATGTCCTAGTGTCAAATCTCAGATGTCTGCTTCGAGCGTGCGATGCGCAGCACACGGCCAATGATGTAATGTTCCTCCGAAAATACTTGTGACTGGAAATGCGTCATACTTCAATTGAGCTGATCCGTCCTGCTGGTCCCAAAAGCGTCTGGAGAGATACGATGTAGCCTATCACATCGCGCCTACCGAGTTCGCAGCGAAGAGTCTGTGTATTCCCATTTGTGTTGCGTCACTGGATTTGAAATCTTTCCTCCTCTCGTACGACGTACTCCAGGTGAGTCACACATAACAGCACATTTAGCAGAAGCTGCTACATAGGTGAGTATCAGCTCTGAGGTCGCTTGCTGAGCCACAAGTATTGACTACAAATACCGATGGGGGCGATCAAACGACATACGTAAGTGAGCGATGCTTTATGCAACATGATCGTGTACTATTTTCTCAGAGTCAAAGAGAACGAGCTCGAAATTAAACATCCATGTTTCACACGTGTTTGGTGCCGCTCATCTGCATAATCTGATCAAACAATACAATGTGTCAATCTACTGTACTACGTTGATCGCCCTGATCAGGTTGACGCCGATAGGCTATTTCCCAAAGTAAGAAATTCCCAGAGGGACGGTCATAGCATTAGGCCACACGTCATTCCGAGCGGTGCTCGTTGTGGATGCGAAAAGAAGCATCTTTGGATGAAATAGGAAATATTTGCTGGGGCGGATTTCAAATAGATCGGATTGCAAATTATCTGGATGGCGGCGATGGAGGCGCAGGTGTCCGGTCAGACGAATGGGAAAGCGAGGAAGAGCCAAAACTAGCGAGGACGCGCTACTCCAGCATATGCGAGTTCATTGTGTCAGCCGCCAAGATATTATGAAAGCGTCATGCAGGGTCACCAATTGAAGCATCGCAGGCGGGTTATCATTATTCTAGTCATGTTCTAGCGTGGTCATGCTGTATTGTCTCGTGTCAGAGCTACTGTTGTACCACCTCCCACAAGCCCGCTGCTACGCTACCATTTTGCGGTGGATCACCCGCCGCATGATCATTGCGTAAGGCTCGACAGCTCTGCACATTTTTCCTGCCTTAGTGGTGGATACTAATAATGAGCAGGGGTGGGGGCTACGGCGATACCTCTATTGGTATGTGCTCCTCCATACGGACGGCGATAAATGGTTCTCGACCGTGAGGAAAAGTCGGTGAAGCTTCGTAGAGAAGTGTTATATAGAGACCGGCTTTCGCCCCCCGTCAGGCTGCCGTGAATGTTCTGTACACATCTGCTCGCTCAAAACACTGCTCCTACTTGCACTTCCAGCTTCTCTGTCCTTAGTCACCAGCATCACTCTTACCCTCCATGCCAGCCATGAATCAGCTCTATACAAGCGTGGAGCACATGAGCTCACCAATGTCGTGGGCAAACATACCCGACCTCGTCCCGTCGTACGATGACATATCAACGGACCCCAGCCCATCACCACCTCTCGTATGTGCTACCGTTCTGGTAAAATGCAACCAAGATGGCTAATCAACCATCATCTCAGGCATACACGTCTCTCAACAACCAATATCAAGCTTTCAACAATGGCGCGACTTATTCAGATTACTTCAGCCAACAAACAACGCCGCAGCCAGGCATAGCGAATTCGATCGAGTTCACCGACCTTACGCGCATCCAAGCAGAAGACACTCACCGCCGCCGGCGCCGGTCAACAACCGCGCAAGACAAGGAGGCAGCCACGAATATGCGCATAGTGAGTCAACCAATCTTCTTCAGAGTACTTCGATACAACCTGCATGGTCGCCCATTTCGTGGGGGAGGCTTTGCACACGGTACATGCAAGGCGCTGAAGCTAACCCCGCATACAGCGTCGCCGAGCCCAGAACCGAGCGTCTCAAAGAGCTTTCCGAGAGCGCAAGGAAAAGCACGTCCAGCACCTCGAGCACGAGCTCGAACTGCTAGAGACCAAACACCAGAGCCTCGAAAAATCGTATACCGAGGTCAACGGCGCGCATGCAAGGCTACAACATGAGGTCGAGCAGCTGAAGGAACAATTGAGCAGACTGAGAAGCAGCAGCGTGAGCAGAGAAAGTTCCGTGAGAGCTGACACCCCACCCACCAAACGCACCCTGAAGATGGAAAACGGTCAGAATGGCGGTCATGACCTCTTCGATCCTTTTGCCAGTGACCATCATTTCTATTGACATGGTCCTCGAGCGGTGGTGGTGAGCAGTTGCGCTTTTGAGCCTCGGTAAACGAAGAACTGGGGACACGATGGCAGCGGCTGAACGCTACCGATTGTATCTCTTTTAGGCAGACTCTTTGGCTTCCAGCGATATTTTGCGACACGAGCGTTGAGCGATACAAACGGGCTTGTTCTTTGCTCCAAAAAGGGTTGTATCTTGTATTCAGGAATCAGAATCCAACGGTGTGCTTGACTTGGCGAATGATACCGTGCCACTGTATCCTTGCAGCTCAGCGTATACCAATGGTGTTAAGTCCCTCGGCCGAGTCGGCCCCCCGTCCACCACTAGAATTTTCCCAAGTGCGCCACCGATACGGTCAGCAAGACAGCAACCAATCTCAATGTCACCATGCGGCTCAAGATACTTGAAAACCCAACGCCGCCGGAGCTTAGGCTATCATCCAAGTGGAAAGCCGCGCGAAAAGCCCTGGACAGGCTGCAGCTCTTTCACACCGTGATAAGTAGGATGTACCGGTGGCTTGGTAGAGTAGCATGTGGTGCTGACTCAACCCTCTCGCTAAAAGTCTATCTGCTAAACTTCTTTAAGGCCTCGCTCCATTAACGAGTCACGAGTCACCACCTTGGACGATCCCCAGATCTCGTCACGCTAAGAAAAGTGCGTCCGCACGCAAGGCTATTGGTTATCTACGTAGGATCGCATAGGTACGTCCGTACGAGGTATGTCAAGCCGCCTACATCGGACCCATGCGTTTGACCAACATGCTTAATGGGAACCTTCCTTGATGCACTTGGGTCATGCACTGCAAGCCAGGATGGTCACACCTGATTCATATGTCATAGTAGCCGTCACACCTCTCCAACCATTTTTACCGTCTTCTTCACCGCCAGAAGTGAATTCCAGAAACATTTGATACATGAGGTTGTACCCCCTCTTATCACCAGACTCTTCTTTCCATATCCTCTCTACCGGCCGATGCCGTCGACGTGGGTGAAATTGGAGTTCATCGACCTGCTAAGCAAGCCAGGCAGCAAATATTGTGCATCCCCCACAACCATCTTTGCATGAATGGCTCAAAGCTCATGCAACAATGCACTGCCCACGCAACGGTGAGCGACAACCATAAAAAGAATGCAAATATCTTGGCGACGCATACCGACGTTGGACATCATCTACGCCTCATGTGGAAGTTAGGTCTACTGCGCATTCTCATTTGGTCCTGTCGCGCCTCTATCCTCGCAATTAGACGATGATTATGTACTCCAGTACTCTCACGGCTCTTGATCTGTCAAGGTATCTTACACTTCCCGTTCATTTCCCCAGAATTTGTCCTGTGGTCAGATCAGACCTTTCGCTATGAATTGTACCAACCATCCGGTGTTTTACCCATGACTCCCTCCTGCAAGTTTCTCATCGACATCCAGTACCATTGGTGGACGAGAGCGGCTAATCGCATCGCGAAGGTTCGGCACCTCCCACCACAAGGGCCGCAAGGGGCAGTGCATTATTGGATTCTGTTTACGATGCCTTTGCTCTGTCAACAACAGCATCTCAGCGTCTCTGGATTCAAGAAAATAGCAGCACATACTGCCGTCGAAGTACGATGGACACATCAATGGCCCCTTACATACCTCGCAAGACCCAGTGGTCCCCGTATGACGAATGGAGCAAGATCCGCCGAAGGATCTCAATGTTCAAGCTATTCTATGCTTCATGTCTCCTGAGAAATCGTCTCAACAGCGGCGCTATGTGAGTGCACCGCATGGACTGAATGTACCGATCCAGCAATTTCAAATGTGCAGGATATCTCAACAAATGCGGTTCCATGCGTCGTCTATCTAGGTCTCATTCCATGGACTCAGATGTCCTTGGATGTCCTGTTCCGTGTCCTCGCATAAAGGTTCGAGGACAACCACTCTCAGGCATAATTGACAGTCTGCTCACAGTATCATTGCAACCAAGAAGACCGGCATACTCTCTGTGATCAATTCTAGTAGATACTACTTTCGCATGCAATCTCTCAAGAGCGAAGACCTTGTCGTGGGCAGAGCACCGAGGTTCGATATCTTAGTCTTCCCATCGCTCCGAACGTCAACAGTAAAGATCAAGTATCACTCGGCCTTTCACACCTCAATTCTTGGGAAGGAAGCCAGATCGGAATGCAGAGTCTACCTGCAAACAAGAAGAAACCAGCCGGAAGAGAGTGTGTAATACCCGCGCAGGAAGACGAATATAAGAGAATAACACCGCAGAATGTATGGATCTACGGGGAAATGAAGCTCGGTAAGAACATCGCGTAAAGCATGAAGATGCCAGGTCCCCAAAAAGTGTCTAAGAAAATATCCACCATCGAGGGTCTTTCTCGATGTCTACGGGTTTCAATTCTGGGAGTGAGATTCTGCCATACAGGCCTCTCAGTTCGATAGCTGAGACAATCTCGAATGCTTGGAAGACAGCGTGAAAGTTGGGGGATGGTTGTGACGGATGCGTTGGACGAGTGGGGAAGAGCAAAGCTTGATGTAGAAGTATCTGAATCCTGTAGGTTCATGTGAGAATGTAAAATAAGTCAATAGCAGAGCAGGGGCTTTGTATTCACAATTTCGGCATTTAAATTACGACCTGTTGGCTCATCGTCTTGATATTAAAATTTGTGGTTGCCAGTGCAGGATTGGGGGGCCTGTGAGGTGCCGTAAACAATTGAAGACTCTGTGAATCAAGACGCACTCACATTATGATAGAGCAAATGTAGACAGGGGCATGAGGAACCAAGGAGGGGGGGTATCTTAAGGGAGGATATGGCATATGGGACGAAGACTCGACGTTTGCAGAGTTTAATATCAGCACGTGTCGATTGCCCCATATCTACCGCAGCAGCATTCTAATGCTTACACATTCAACGCCAACACATGAAGCAGGCTCCCCCTCCAACCTCTCACTATTTTTTCTTATGTTCGTACACCGCAGACCCTGAAGCCTCGAGCCTGGTCGCAAGTTTTTCAGCCACCAGTATCATGTTGATAGATCTTCGACCGCATCAGATCTGGAGGTGGATTTCAGTCTCTGCTGTTCTAGCATTTCACGTCGGTCGTTGCCTTGGCGTTCATGAGCAGTGCGACGATCAAGCCATAAAGACCCAAGACTTCAGCAAAAATGAGGATGAGGATCATGCCGACGAAGAGACGGGGCTGCTGAGCTGTGCCGCGGACACCGGCGTCGCCAACAATCCCAATAGCGAAGCTGGGGTGCTTGATCAGCAATGCTCAAGTCCCTCTATTCTAGATGAAGATGTAATAGAGGGCTCCTTACCCCGCAGCAAGACCGGCCAAACCGACACTAAGACCGGCGCCCAACTGGATGAAACTCGTGAAGAGGGCGAGTTCTTGCTTCAGGTTGTCGGAGATCAAGACCGAGACCACCAGGCCATAGATACCAATGATACCAGCCATAATGACGGGGACGATATCTGTACATCGGGGTGAGCTTATGATATAGGAGCATCGAATGATTTGGTATGGCTGCCTACTTTTGACAATGAGGTCTGGTCTGAGGACACCCATGGCCGAGATGCCGACACCCGATTTGGCAGTCCCATATGCAGCACCGAAGCACGTGAAGACTATGGCTGATGTGCAGCCCATAGCACCGAAGAAGGGCTGTTGCCAAGGGTCAGTGAAGCTCCCAGCTGTAATAATACTCTATCCTCATTTTTGACCCGCCTGCCAAGGGAAGGCATCAAGCCGTGGGTGGAGGTTCACTAACCGCATAGACAGGGCTATCGAGAACGTGATGTCAGCAACAATGCAAAGCAAATAGCACACGGGATGAGGCGCCCTCATCAGGACTGCATAGGGAGTCGAGGGTAAGATAACAGCTAGGCATACCAAAGATCTGACGTCGACATCTTGACAGCAGAGTGTTTCTGTATCGCTGATTATCCAATGTATTTAGACAGCTAGACCAGATGAAAGAGCTCCAATCGTGATGCGATGTAGATGATTCGCGTGCGTTGTAGTCGAGTAGCGAACTGGTGATGGCATTGTCATCCGTAAAAGCGATCTTGGATCTTGCGGCGGCGGCGGCGTTGCGCTAAACCGCGGCTGAACTAGCGCCAGATTGGGACGGTCCTGAGGTTCAAAAGTTGTCACACTATGCAATTACCATCTCGACTCCTATCACTTTTCCCTTGGACTACTTTAAAGGGCGAGCCGCGGCAGTGAACCCTTTGTCTAGCATGGCAAACGAACAATCAGCGGCTTGGCCGGTAAGCTGATCTTCTCCTGTGTCCCCACGGCTGTCTGCGACAGAGCGCTCGCTTCTTCGGGGCTTTATCTGTGCGCGCGCTGCATATGGAAAATACCTTTCATGCTTATTTGAACGCGCGAATAGGTGGCAGATACTGGACTTGCGCAAGAAATACTTGATCTTGTGCAACAGTCCAGCCATTGTAATTCTAAGCCCGCCTTGTTCCACTCAGACCAAGCGCTGACTCCGCAACAGACAGACAGCTCAAGAAAGGAGCCAACGAAGCGACCAAGACCCTAAACAGAGGTGTGAGCGAGATCATTGTTCTCGCCGCGGACACTGCTCCTCTAGCCATGTACGCGTGTAATCCTCGACGGCTCCGACCAAGGCTGATAAGAGCTGCTTTTAGCATTCTACATCTCCCTCTTCTCGCAGAAGACAAGAATGTGCCATATGTATACGGTACGTAAGAATCGAGGCTCACAGCTGCCGCAAATGCAACCCTGAGGAGCAAGTCAACCATAGAGTGCGGGGTTAAGGTCAAGGGAATCACGCTGACCCGAATTCGGTGGTCTAGTGCCATCGAAAACCGCTTTAGGGAGGGCTTGTGGAGTCAGTCGAGCAGTGATCGCAGCCAGCATTACGACCAACGAGGCGTCTGATCTCATGGGGCAAATTCGACAGTTGAAGGATAAGATTGAACGACTGATGATTTGATGCTGGATGACGGACGGGGAATCATTTGATAAGATGGGTGGCTGACCTCCCCCAAAGAAAACCCGTCGATTGCAGGTCGTTGATACTGATGGAAATTCGTTCGGTTTTTGGCAGAGGATCTCATCGAATACCCTTGCTCCCCCGTCTGAACCATGCATCTTCCAAGCGATTTTTCCGATTCTGATCACCAGCCCCAGGTGCCAGGTCCGCCCTTGATTTTGCCTTCAATTTGGCTTGTCACCCAACCACCGTAGAAATCGCCCTCTTGCGGTTCAACCTTTTCTCCATCGACGAAGCAGTCCCATGGCGCATTAGCGTAGAGGCTCAGGTATCCCTTGATCGGCTCAAACTCCTTGGTAGGCGACTCGTACGACCACGCCTTATCCTTGACGACTTCGCTTGTCCCCGGAAGTGGCAATTGCCAATATGTAGCTTGACCTTTCCATTCACAGAAGGACGTGTGGGAGGACTTATTTCGTGCGACGGCGAAGCACGAGGGCGGCAGGTAGTATGTAGGAGGGTGATGGGTCTCTAGTGCCCAGTATGCGTCTTTCGTGTCGGCCAATGTTTGGTCATTATGCTTGATGACAATATGATGAGGAATGCGCTCGAGTAGGGGCGGGCGAGGGAAGGACTGAACATTGAGCTTCGGCTTGGGTGGCATGATAGGAATGTCGGGATGGAAAAGATGATGACACGAATACAGAACGCAGACTGCAAATGCTATGAGGACATACTCTAGAAGCAATGGGTAACACTCGCACTCGCCGATGAAGTCATCGTTGACGGAATTGAGAGCGCAGGCGCGCGACGGTCCTTGTTAAACTCCGATTGGTAACCCCCCTTTGCAACATCATTGCGCTCGTCACGGCCCAGCACCACCACGGCTCTAACGGCTGTGTTCCGGTCTTGCTCCGGCTTGTAGCATGTCTTCCAGGCATCCCGCAGTCTGCTTCGGCAGACACACGACTCGACACATGGCTGCTTGCAGCTGATAAAGTCAGCATACGTGGCATGAGGGAGGATGGAAGAGGGTCCTAATATCCCATTGCTTGTCCGCAGCTTGGTGATCTAGAACATTGTGAAGCTTGGGTTGATTCTTTGGCAATATGGCGGACAGCTCGAGTCAGAAAGAGTCTGGTGTGGAGTCGTACAAGCCTGACGAAAATCCGCCCAAACCGATTCCTCGAAGGTCCTCTACTCTGGGAAGCACCCTGCTTCGCGACTACAGAACGCACTTCGACCCGTTGAATGCAAACGATGTGACTACACTGTCTGAGGATCTTCAAAGCCTGACGCCAACAGCAAGGACGGGGAATCCTCTGCAAGAAGTCTTCAAGCTCCCGCCATCATCACCCCCACGAAGTGTACCATCGCCAAAGGCATTCCTTGGGGCTGGCATAAAGCCTACGACGTCCATCTCCCCACATAGAAGTATGCTTCGCACTCTAGCATCCAGAAGCTCACAGGAAAGTCTGCGCCAAGAGCGGAGCCCACTTGAAGGACCGAACCCTCCACCGTCCTTTGCTGCCCGCTTCCTGCACACGCCCTGCTTCTTCCACCAACGATTCGAGGACGCGGTCAACGTTGACCGGGTGCTTGAAGAAGTAGCCGCTGAAGGTGATGACAACATGTCAACATCCCGCCTAATGCAGACGGCTACGAGTGTCAGGGAGATATCAAAACAGCTTCAGCGGCGCCCAATCAAGCGTGCGGTCAGAAACATCATGATTGTGACGAAAGCCAGGGACAACCACCTAGTCTATCTGACAAGAGAGTTGACCCAATGGCTCCTCAGTAAGCCACGCTATAGTTCAGAGGTGGGCGTTTGTGTCTATGTCGACGCAAAACTCCGAGACTCCAAGCGTTTCGATGCACCTGGTCTGCTCGCTAGCAACCCTCGCTTTGAGCCCATGCTGCGATATTGGACGCCAGATATGTGCATGACATCTCCTGAAAGATTCGATCTCGTCCTCACCCTTGGCGGTGACGGCACCGTCCTCTACACCTCTTGGCTCTTCCAACGCATCGTCCCTCCCATCCTTAGCTTTTCGCTGGGCTCCCTGGGCTTCCTGACCAACTTCGCCTTCGCCAATTACAAACCTACCTTGGATCGCATCATGGAAGGCGCAGGCATGCGGGTCAACATGCGCATGCGCTTCACCTGCACCATCTACCGCGCCCAGCCCAGCCAGAATCGAAGATCCTCCAAAACCAGCAACAGCAGCAACCTCTCCTCCGCCCGTCAGTCCATCTCCTCCGCCTCAGCTCCGCCCTCAGTCTCCACCTCCTCCACCGCGACCACTGCCCCCTCGAGCACCACATCAACAGCCCCCTCCATGACCTCCTCCTCCCCCCCATCCCTGACCCCGGAAACCACCTTCGAAGTCCTCAACGAACTCGTCCTCGACCGTGGGCCCAGCCCCTACGTCTCCAACCTCGAACTCTACGGCGACACCCACCTCCTCACCATCATCCAAGCGGACGGCGTCATCATCTCCACCCCAACAGGCTCGACGGCCTACTCCCTCTCAGCGGGCGGTCCGCTCACGCACCCTTCCATCCCGGGGATCCTGCTGACCCCGATATGCCCCCACACGCTGTCTTTCCGACCGATGGTCCTGAGCGATACCCTCCTCCTCCGGCTGGTGGTGCCGAAACACAGCCGCGGTGGCGCCTACGCCAGTTTCGACGGCAAAGGCCGCGTGGAGCTGCGGCGGGGCGACGAGGTCCGCGTTGAGGTGGGGAGGTACCCCTTCCCCACCGTGGTGGGCGAGGGCGGCACGGGCGGGGAATGGTTCGAGAGCGTGCGGAGGGCGCTGAGGTGGAACACCCGTGGCGCCGTGCAGGGCGGCTTTGGGAGCCGGGTCAATGCGGGGGAGATTGGGGAGGAGGAGGAAGAGGGGTGGAAGCTTGGTGATGAGGGGCAAGATGAGGAGGAGGGGTTGGAGAGGCAGGAGGAGCAGTGGGATATTGATGCCGATCCGATTGATGAAGGGGATCTCATTGGGCCGCTCGAGACTGGCGGAGGAGCTGGCACCAGCGAGGTTGGGCATGTCGCTGGTGAGCGAGACAGTCCGCAGAAGGGTAAGGATCCAGGTTGTGCCCTGGACTGAAGCCAGCTGTACTGAAATGTGAGTATGCCTGGGCATGATCAGTATGCGCTTGGCAGAGGTGGTCGGAGTATGGTGCCCTCATGGTGGCTTTCTAGAGAAGCAAAATGATCACGAGCAATGAAAACGTTCAAGGAATTATAGAGATCTGTGTCGGTCGTCAACAGAGCTTGAAGAATTGAGTGGTTTTTCGAACCACCGCTCGTGTGCAAATAGCATAACTAAAACCTGGCCCTTTCTTTTTGTTTCAGATGGCTATCCTCCCTACATATCATGCCTCGCCGACAGCAGCTGGCTTTCAAATCAAAGGCTGCTGACACCCTTGGCGAAATGCCCCTTCAGATCCTGTTGCTTCCACGCCCGCTGAAAACAAATCCCCCTGGTGAATGCACCCGGGGAGCAAAAGTGTCGTGATCGTGAGACCAAGCTCGAAGATATTCGTGAAAGAGATGGGGTTTGAAAAGAGATCAAAGGCTTCTGCCATGTGGAGAGGCCACTACAGTCCAGGGGAGTTGAGGAAGTTTGCATGGTTCATCGCCCGACTTTGTTTTCTCATGTAGAGTGGCACTCGCTCGAGGGGCCTTCGTAAGTGAGAGTAAAAATGTTGTGTCGAAAGAGTCTGATATAGTGAGGTAGATAGAGTTAGACGATTCCAAAGAGTCATGACTTCTCCTTCGACTTCCAGAATGTCATCACTCGACTAATTCGATGGCGTTTTTTCTTCTCCGTCTTCTCCGGACTATCTGGAGGCAGAGTCTCTGCTATGTTCAATTTGCTCCGGTTGTAGGGCCCTCCAACAAGCCTTGAGAGACTGGCAAGGCTCGATCGTTTGCTGGAGCTACCAGGCCTCGTCCTAGCTGGGACAGCCGCTGATAAAGATGCTGACCGTTCAGCTGAAGAGGCTACGTTGCTGGAGCTCGAGAAACGCATTGGGTGGCCGCTGATCATCGTTGAGGTACTGCTGATGAGCGAAGGTACGTCGTCCATGGAACCTCCGCTCTGATCTCCGGCTCGGGAAGAATTCAAGGTGACACGATCTGTTATGGAAGAGTGTGCCGTATGTAGACGCGGGACGTCGCGAGGGTCGAACGTGGTCTTGGTGTAGTCGGCGGAGGACACGGCCGAGGGGGTCTCGGGGGTGGAGCCGTAGGTCAAGCTTGGGGTTGGTACCGCAAAATCCAAGGGTGCTGATGCTGGTCGGGGCGACAAGGGATCGCGGGATAGGGTTGGAGTAACGGTGGAATCATCAGATGATTTTGTGAGGACGGAAAAACGAGGCTCTTCCTCAGCTTCGACGATCTCCACGGGAACTGGAGCTAATTCATTCGGAGGTGTTGGGGTACTTCCGACTCCTCGATACCGGCTGGTAGTATTTAAGCCAGCGGCTCGCCGACGCTGAATTGGCTCCGAGCCTTCGTCTTCCGACTCGATTACATTGACCCCCAAACCAGCTATTGTGGGATGATGGTCAACCTGGTCATAGTCTTCATCCTCCTCTTCAATGGCCTCGTCCACCGCATGATTCACGGCAGATCGGCTTGCGCCATGTACACCAAGATCAAAAGGTTCCATTTCTGGGGCGCTCTCTGCTCTTCGGCGGTAATGTCCACCGGGACCTGAAAAATCACCCATCTCACCACTACTGTGTAAGCGACGTTTTGGCCCAGATAGTCTGCCCGCGGAATCCACAAGAAATGTAGTCGAGGTCGAACCGCCCGAGAAGCAAAAAGCAGCATCGAGATCAATTGTGGGACTAAAGGAATTGGCTTCGGAGGGATCACCGTGGTTTTCGAATGACTGATTCAGAGCTCCTTGCTGCAACGGCGTATCCTTTGAGTAAGCGGTATTTGGTTCTTCAATTATCATTGTAGTGTCGTCGTCAAAATTCACATCATCGAGAGAAAAGGCCAAGTCTGGCTCATCTTCATGAAAAGCTTCCGAATGACGCTCAATAAGATCGCCATCAAACACTACAGAATTCCTCTCTTTTCTATGCAAAATCGATTCTGCCCAGCTCTTGACCTTGTGTTGCCGTTTGACATGAGTAGATTCCGGAGACGTCCGTGGTCTTGATGTTTCGAGGCTTTGGTCCGAGGATGTAACACGAAAATGATTTGCCGTGATAGAGGTGTCTGGAACGGGTTCAAAATGCTCCTGTGAAGGATCGCATGAATCGATGCTGTCTAATTCGCTAGTATGCGCGGAATCCTGCTCTTTTGCGCCTTTCAAAATGCCGCTCCCGGTTTGAGGTTTCAGTGAAACCGATGAGACAACCTTCTGCGATTCTCCACCAGTTACATGAAGGCTATCATGGTCCAGAGTAAGGCCAGCAGAAGTGGTTGGCCGACCAACTTGTGTTTGTGGTACAAGCACTTGCGTATTATTGTCAATTCCCTTGAGAGAAGGAGGACTGGAAGTGGGCCCGCTAACGACAGAAGTGATGCTGTCGTTCACCGAATGAGCTGCTCTGAGGGTCGACATGCTGCTAGAAGTTTCCGAGGAAATCGTAGACAGGGGCCGCGGTATGTATTCAAGCGTGTCAGAGAATCCCACTCTCGAACGACTTGGTGGCGAGGCTATCTCCGTCATTTGGGGAGGAGGCCGACTGCTGCCACTGAGAGACTTATTCGGGCCTGGATGGGAGTTCCATCGCTCAGGGCTGGGTCTTTTCTGGCCAAAGTTTGGCTCCGAAGGTGTTGATGGTGCGCTTCCCCCTCGATGATCAGATGCCTGAAACATGATCTTCCCCACGTCGCTCTGTGAGACAGCGCCGGATCTGCGATGGGCATGGCCACGTCGAGCTGTGGGAAGCCCTTTTGGAGGGCTCGGAGGCGGATGAGGCGTATCTTCAGCAGAGGTTGGCGTGATGCTGACGAGGACAGGGCCTCCATGGGTGATATCGCCACCAACGAATTCACTCCCGCCGCGTCGATGCCCCGAACTCAGCGGGGCCAAAGGTGTCGGCCTGACGGGAGAATGGGATGAAGGAGCCAAATTGACGGTCTCGGCAAGCTGACCCGGACCGGATCCAAATTCGAAGGGTGGCATCTCATGAAGGGAGATTTTACTGGGCCTGTGCCTGTGCTGTACACGGCGATTCACGGCAGGCTCTGTGAGTGTTGTCGATGAAGGAGCACGGCGATGTGAAAGAGGGCCTGCAGGGAATTGAAAGCCGTCATTGGAGGAGAGTGGGTTTGTACCAGGCACTTCTAAGTTATGAGAGCCATGCTGAGGCGTGCTCCCTCCCATCGGTGGCGCGAGATCAGTCAACGACTGTCGGGGCGAGACAACGTCAGCCATGGTGTAGGCCCCAGCGCAGCCCGTTAAATTGGCATGCAGCGACTCCACCGGTGAGTCCAGACCGTTATTTTCTCCGGATGCCCATGCGCGACCGGTGAAACATGAAACTCTCCAGAGTTCAACCAGAGAAGAGGAATCCTTGGAAGCCTTGGTAGGACAGTTGTCTTGGCAGGAATGGCTGAAAGTCACCGCATCAATGGAGGATGAGTCTCTTGGACGGACTGACGATAGGTGTTGGGATGTATGTGTCAAGGAATCAAATGATACAAAAGACGTAGCAACGCTGAAGGAGTGTCTGCAAATGCTGATGTTAGTACGAAGGAAAAGGGACCAGTCGAAGGTTGAGGAAGAGACCCCCAATACTCACGATTGCACGTTGTAAGGAGCGCGCAGCAGCAGAAAGATGCAAAAGTGACGATAATGAGTGAACAGTAAATGAATGGACGGCCGATATGAGATACTTGCTCTCGCCAATATCACGCCAAAAACAAAAGAAGCATGTTGTTGTGGTAGAGGAGGGTAGAGAGGCTGAGGAGGAGGGTGTAGTGGAGACGAAAGGGAAAAGAGGAGAAAGGGAGTGATTGGTGAATTTGCTTTAGGCGTCGGGAAGTCAGAAGTGCAATTTTAGCTCAGCGAGGGGATCCCTGGAACCCTGGCTTGCCTGGGCAAATTAAACTCAGGTCTCTGGGGGCTCTGCCACCAGCCCACAGCCCACAATTCACCAACTAATTCAGAGACATGGGACAAATTGGAGACTGATGAGGAACTACATGGGGAAATGTTAGAATTATGCGAATCGTTGCAGCTTGCAACTTATCCGCGAGACGTTGTCTTTCGCTCATCCGGTTTGTCGCTGTTATCAAGTGTCAAGGCGTTGCAAAGCTGCATCCTGCCTTTCTTACCGAGCAATCATGTCAGCCAACCTGTTGGGTAACAAAGAAACCAGTTGATCCGCATCTACGCTATGACTGCTCAATGAGCCATAGTCTGACTGGATTTCCCGAGTAACCACATTTCCATCTTCTGTCTCAATTCTCACGGCACACCACCTTGACAGTGTGCCGACAAGCGTGGCGATATTGCTGCCAGATGGTCCCCTGCACGTCGGAACAATAAATAGCCAAGATACAATACTGACGAGCTAAGCGGATTGGAGACATCGACGTGCGTGTCATCCGTCTTCAACATGGGGGACACAGGCCATCGTTGAGGGTTCATTGGCTCGTTGACGGGGAGAACCAGCCCTAGCATGATATGGGCAAGACCGTCATGTTCAAATCGGACTAACAAGTCATGTCAGCTACACTAGGATGTTGCTACTAGCACTTGCTGCGCCGTCTTTAGCTCCTGATCAAGTGTAGACCTGTGGCAAGGAGCACCGGGGACCAAAATCATGTGACGGCGGGAGAGATATGATAAGTCTCCTCGCTTCGAATCGCTCGTCGCCGCCGGAAGAAGACCCTCATCAACACAATACTGTACATTTAGAGGATGACATGACTGGGCAGTGTTGGATGGAGGACTGCAGGCCCCTCGGGCGGATATCGTAGATTAGCCAATGTTGCGAAATCGCCGAAATTCTCACTAGCACACGGGCCGCTCTGGCATAGGCATTTGACCGCATTTGGAAAATCCTGAGGACTTTCCAATATCGACATGGCCCGTCGTCGTGAAAAGAGTATTTATACCTCAGGATTATAGTCATTTAATGATGGTCCTCAACATTGCTGGTCGTGGCTAATCTATGGCTTTGACTTGCGCTACAAATCTCATCCTTCATGATCATCCATATACAGCCCCGATGCACTAGGATCTGGGCATTCACCCGAGTTCGACGTGGTAATGCAAATCCTTTAGTTTTTAAGGATGGTTCTACAATACTTCAAAATCTTCAATATACGACCTCAGCTGCATATCGCCACTTCCCGCACCGCGAGGATAGGGTGGTAAAGAGACTTGCCTGCTGGACCATATTAACCTCCTCAAGCGAGAAAGCATATGTCAGTGCTGTCGGTTACGGCTCACAGAGCTCTATTGAGCTAAGAACAGCAGATTTGTACTGACTCACACAGGATCTCCAACCATCAAAGCAGTTTGATGTCCGGCAGAGAATCCAGACTGGCCAGATTCCACTTGTACTCCTGCTCGTTACCCCAGCACATATTAGGCTACTGAACGACGATGTTGCCTTTATTCCCAACATCATCGAGCGGTGTTTGAAACCAATTGTACATCAAGAAGTGGATGTTTTGGCTGCAGTCGTGGATCGTGTCCCCTTTCCGCCAGCCTCTACACCCGTAGACGATGGAGAGTTGGATCCAAACGCCATTTCGAGGCAGCAATGCCCCGAAGGCTCGCAAGGAGTATCTGTTGCCCTGTTGCACTCGTCTCAACTGGCGCCTAACGTTTGGGATGAGCACCCCATTTCTAGCAAGGCGAACTCAATTTTCCTGGGCAAACAGGAGACGTCGAAGCTCTCATTTAGCTTCGGTAGACTCGATGGAAGCTCGCAGACCATTCAGATGCCCTTAGCTAACACGATTTTCCAAAACAATAAGCTCAGTACGCTGTTTATACGACGATACGTCAAAAGAGACGTGGCAGCCAAATCATCGGGCATGGAGCCTATCAGGGAACGGTCCTTAGAGCATCACACTGTTATCATGAATGAGAACTCATCATCTGAACACATCGACTTTCGGACTTCTATTTCGAGTCGACTGACACCCATCACGCCCCCTCGAAATATTGCAGCGGCTGTAGGGAACATCGTACGTCAGATATTCGATCAGAATCACAATTTGTGCCCTGCGTCTCATGAACTTGAATCCACGATCAATTCAGCAATCGGAGACGGCCGTCTTGATCGAGGCTTGGTCGAAGTCTGGGCCCTTCTCAGACCACAGAGCGATGAGATGAAGCATCGCCAAGTCGAGGCTGACTTTGACTTTGAAGCAGAATTGACCAAAGGGGCAAGACTGCTGAAAGTCCTCAGTGGCGGAGGCGGCTGGGGTGAGAAACAAGGCCTTTTGGCTCTTGACCCGGACATCCCTGGCCATCATTCATCATACAGAAACACAGAGAGCGACCAAGAATATCCACCTCATATGAAGCTCTTTCAGGATGTTGTCCGTACTGGCGATACTGTTACTTTTTTAGTCAACAACCTTGTCGACTCATCTGATACAGGCGCCAGCAACAGTCAGTCCTTACCAGCGAATACGACCTCCAGAGCCGCCCTCAGGAATGCAGTGGCCGAGTTTGGCTCTGTACCATCGACCGTCGACGACTTTCCTGTACCATTGGACATAACGCAACCAGCGAATGCGCCGAATCACGTGCTGATCAAAAATTACTTTGGGATGCTCTCTGAACATGGTATGAACATGGTAATTAAATGTCTGGCACTTATCGTCCTCGTAAGCAGTGCAGCTAAGCTCTCCAGATTACGAGTGGTACGCGTTCAGATCCTGAACAGAGATTGGGTAGAACAGAGCCTGCTGCGACTTCGGACGTTGCAACAAAGCTCGACGCCCCATACATAGTGCTTTCTATACAGTCGCAAACAGTTCACGGTGGACGCGATGATGAAGCTGAGGCATTGCCCTTAGAGTCACATTCGACGGACAACAATGCAGCTGATGATAAAGCTTACGGAGCGAGTGACGGAACCTTTCAGCAGGTAGAAGCAACCTATCGTGCTCAGAAAGCTGCAAGAACAGTTTTCAATTCCCAACCAGCTTATCGCCCTAAACACGAAGGCGTACACGCCATCAGAAAACAATCTCAGCACACTAAGTCACTGGCCGCTCGTGAGGAGCCGAAAACCATTGTCCGATATATGTTGACCGATTCGGACGACGACTCTGACAACAAAGAAGAACTTGAACAGACTGGAAATGCCGATGGTGATTTCCAGCTCACCAAGTACCTTTCTTCGCCTAAAAGTGAGGGGGCAAAAGGCGTGGAGAATGCTCTTCGCGCACACAGAGAGAGCTCCAGCCTGAGAGACAATGAGGCCCTCCAGAATCTCTATAAAGAACAACTGGCTCAGGGAGCCACAACTGCGGAGGCTCTTAGCCTCATCGAACGAACGAAAGGGAACAGTGGTGCACCAGGTGAGACTCTAAGCGGAGAAGGCAACACGCCTCAATTGCGAATAACAAAGTACGCGTCACTTTCGAAGACAGGCAAAGCCATGGAGCGCCATCAGAGAGGTCAATTAACTTCAACGAAAGTTGCACCATGATGACCGTTGCGCCTTGGTGGAGGCAATGATGAAAGTGAGTGCGGATCGTGAATTAGATTCGAAGGTATCGCGTCTCATTCAGACCACTGCCACATTGGACGACTGGTGATTTTTCCGTCTAACAGAAGACCGGATTCAGACAAGCACGTCAATGTCCAGCTCCTCCATGATGCTCAACACAAGTCCCAAGCTTTCCATGAAGCCATTCACAGCTACTCTCAGCATCCTATTCGTAGTGGCCTTATACTCTGTCTTCAGAACGGTCGCTTCAGTCCTGATAGGCTCGTCTAGAGCAGACACGAATGAAGCGTCATGATTGCCATTAGTTGATTGACTCTCATGACGCGGATTGTCCAAGGTTCTGTACTCGTTGACAAGTGAGAATGACCGATGGACAAGAGGTGACAGCTCGGCATCCACGCTCAGTGATTGAAGAGCAGCAGATGCAAGACGATGAGTAGGCAATGGAAGTAAGATTGTCCTAAGAACTTCAGCACAGCCGGTAGCAGCTGGAGCTTGGTGCTGACATTGAACAGGGAAAAATCTCGTCATTTTCATTCGCGGCCATGACGACTCACCCAATGCTGAGCGTCCCTAACTGGCAGGGAATTCAAGCACGCTGAAGGCTTCGTCGTATGGAAGAACCATGAGTATGAAAGATATTCTACCGATGAGCTTGTTCCCGTTGCCCCGCCAACGATTAGGCTTTGCCTGTTGAAGCTAGACTGTTTTCTTCCCGCATGGGCATGCTTTCCGAGAAACGGTAAAGAGCTAAACGAGCGAGACATCATCAGAAGATCATCATAACATACTTAGCGAAGCCATATTGATCTATCAAGCTGTAGTCTTCGGTCCCTTTCTGTCGAGACCGCAGATAAAAGGAGCAAGAAGCGCATCTCACATGGTATCTGCGGAAGAAGCATGGAGTAAACAGCTGAGGCCGAGCATTGTTCAAGTTTCTGGACTCAAGCTGCTCCTGCCAACACGTACAGCAGCAGAGGAGTGGTGATTCTGATCGCGAGCATCCTCATCCATACAGATTTTGGAGCTTGAAGGTCGCTCTTGCCTCGACTGAGATGTCCCTGCCCAATGCTGCAACGGCAGCGGCAGCTACAGCTTCACCCCCTCTCGCTCATTACGGGCAGATCATCGAATACATACAAAGTCAGTGATCGCGGCTGTAGCAGCCGGTTATCATGCGAGGGCTTGGTCGCTGACACAGGTGAACTCGCCTTGCAGATCGGATCTATCTCGCAGCGTATACGCAACCGCCAACCGAAGACACGCCGTTCCCTTATCCTTCCAAGCCGTCGCACTCACCCACTAAACGATCATCCAAGTCTCCTCACCGCACGTCCAAAAACACTCCCGGGCCTAATGTTCACCCTCCGTTCTACTTTACAGTCGACCATGCGCTCCCGTACAATCGCTTCCACGCCGACTTTGGTCCCTTGCACATCGGACACGTCTATCGCTTCTCATATCTGCTCAACTTCCTCCTTGCAGACCCCACAAACGAGGATAGAGCAGTCGTTCTATGGAGTAAGCCAGACTCGAGGAGCCGAGCCAATGCAGCCTGCCTCTTAGCATGCTACATGGTCCTTGTCCAAGAATGGCCCCCGCATCTAGCACTGGCTCCAATCGCTCAAGCTGAGCCGCCACTGATGCCTTTCCGCGACGCTGGCTACAGCCAAGCCGACTTCAGCATCAGCATTCAAGACGTTCTCTATGGAGTCTGGAGAGCGAAACAGGAGAATCTTTGCTCATTCGACGGGTTCAAGATTGATGAGTAAGAGCATCTGAATCAATGCAGGCACATCTTGCTGACGGGTATGCAGATACGAGAGATATGAGCGTGTCGATCAGGGCGACTTCAATTGGATCACACCGAGCTTTGTCGCACTCGCCTCTCCCCAGCACGAATTGATTCAGACCATACCCACCGACACTGAGCTTTATGCAAGTCTGCCATCCACTACGTCCGCCATCAAGCAGAACCGGAATCTTTCGAGTCCCTTCAGAAACGTCTTATCGCATTTTCGTAAGCGCAACGTTGGTCTCGTTGTTCGCCTCAATTCTCAGCTTTACTCACCCTCATACTTTAATGCCCTTGGCATCAACCACCTCGACATGATCTTTGACGACGGCACCTGTCCACCACTGCATATGGTCAAAAAGTTCATAAGATTGGCGCATGATATGATCACCGTTAGAAACAAGTCTATTGCCGTTCACTGCAAGGCTGGCCTTGGCCGAACTGGCTGTCTGATAGGGGCCTACCTGATCTATAGACATGGGTTCACGGCAAATGAGATCATTGCATATATGAGGTTTATGCGCCCCGGTATGGTTGTGGGTCCTCAACAGCATTGGTTGCATCTCAATCAGGGCCAATTCCGTGAGTGGTGGTTCGAAGATAAGATGAAAGCCAAACTCGCAGCCTACCTACCCTCCACCCCAACCAAATCCGCAAGACAACGTCATGTGAGCAATGGGCAGACCGCAACACCGCCACATCCAAGCAGTCAATCCGCAAAGCGATCGGCCCTGGGCGAAATCACGCACAATGGTACGGCAATCAACGCAACCGTTGTGGACGAAAATCTCCCAGCGCCAACTCCGGGCCAGCCAAGAAAGGGCGGGAAAACAGAAGCTCGTCATCATCCATATTCGCGCGCACCCTCGGCCTCGCTTACAAGTCAGCCGATTCCGAACAGTGCATGCAATCAATCAGCCGAGACACAGAGCCATCGACAGCATCCCGGTCATGTTTCAGGCGAGAACGAGGAAGAGTGGGAATTGCGGGTCCAAGCAAGGATAAACAACGCCGGCTCACCAACGGCGAGTGAGAAGAGACGGGCTGTCAGCTACACGACAACCACCACCAGCACACGGTACAGCTATGCGGACCAAGACGAACCCCTCGAAGACATCGTCTCTGATGTCGACGTGGAGAATTGGAAGATTCATGACGAGAACCCATCTGACAAGCCGTCAAGACCAAAGGCTCCGGCACCTGTCAAAAGCGGTAGCGGCAGTGGCACGTTGGGCGTTGCAAAGATGCGGGTCGGTCCAGGACGGCGAAGCGGTGACAGTAGAGAAGTCAAGCAGGGCGGGGTGAGGAAGACAAGTACTCGCGTTGTGAGTGTTGGAGCGGCCAGCCGTTCGAGATCATGACGGGGAGTTTGCGGTGGGAAAGTGGCCTTGCATATTGAGATGTGTGACTGGGAATGCCTGAAGGTTGCTTTAATGGCTCTTCTTTTTGGCCGCAAGCGAGCTGGTTGTAATGCACATCGCTTTGGCGTTTGGCTAGCCCTGGGAGCTTAAGCTTGAGCTCTTCTCTTTTGCCATATAGCAGAGCGTGAAATGATGACGAACTGAGGTTTCATTTCCTTGCACCGCACCTTCGCCAGACTTCACTTTGTCTTGCGTCGAGGCCCCTTTCGCTTGACAGCGAATGAGGGTGACAGGTTCGCTCGACCATGGAAAGCGGTCACGTAGGGTTTGGACACACGAGCCAATTTGGGCCGCTTCCTGGTCTGTCCGCATATACAGCCATCACGAATGCGTTTTTGATTCGAGTCTTACAACCTCTTCGACGATCCGTTGCAAAGACTTCCTCGTGATCGCAACCTCCCCATCGTTACCCCAATCCAACCCATCAGGCAAGTATCCGCTCGGACTATCATCAAAGTCGCCCCTGACCACGAAATCCGCATACGCCCTTCCCATGTTGCCGATCCGCAGATCCTCCTCCTCCTGCTTTGTCAAATCGCTCAGCGGCTTGACCTCAGTCTCCCATGCCCCCCCGCCCGTGGCAGCCTCCAGACAATCCAACAACTGCCTCCCCGTCCACTCCGTCTCCGCGATCCTGATCCTCTGATTCTTCGTCCGCGACTCCGGCATCCTCAGCGCCGCGGCCACGCACTGGCCCGTGAAGTCCATGGAACAGCCCGTCCGCTTCCCCCTGCCCCCGCCGTAGAGGATGGCGCGCTTGTTCCGGAAATCAAAGGGCCAGAACTCTGCTTCCTGGAAGGAAGCATCGATCAGGGGCCCCGTCACAAACGTCGTGAACTCGATCTTGCCTTCCTCGGCGATCCGGACCCGCTCGTCGGCCCATCGGATCCGGTGCAGCGCGAGATCCGCTTTCGCCGTCCCCCGGTATTCGGTCTCGGTGACGTCCTTTGTGAATTCGCTCGGGACGAAACGGCGGACCCCTGCTGCGATGGCGGAGTCCACGAGCTGGGGCTCCAGCGAGAGGGCTTTGGTGCCGAGGGCGGAGATGACGACGTCGCAGCCCTTGAGAGCGGAGGTGACGGCGGAGCAGTCGGTATAAGAGGGGAGGGGGATGATCGTGACGCCGGAGGGGACGGTGGGGGGTATGCTGGATTGGCGGGTGAGGAGTATGATGGAAGAAGGGGCGAAGGTGGAGAAGAGAGCATTGAGGATGTGGGAGCCCAGGGAGCCGGTGCCCCCGATGAGGGCGATCTTGTCGAAAGCCATGTTGTTCTCGGAGTGACTAGACTTTGGTTTCTAGCTTTCAGGCATTGGTTGAAGCAGTGATAAACCAGTGATTTGTGTCCCTCGGTCAGCAATCAAACAAGCTAGGACTAATTTTATAGGCCAAAAGGGCGGCCCCGCCCCCGCGTGGTTCGCGCCATTCTCTCGCCGTTGCCCCTCATGCGCGTTTAGCTTTTGAGATCGCTGTTTGCTTGAATTGCGCCGTGTGCGTGCACTTTGTTAGAGTGACAAAGATGCCCAGGTAATCATCCTATAACTACTGGTAATCACTTTGTCTCACATCAAAACAGAGAAATTATCACAATACAAGCGGGGCAGTGTGGTAACAGCAGTGAGTCGCTCTTGGAGAAACGCGTCAGGAGCAAGTTGCAGCCGCTGACATGACAATACTCCAGTCGGCAGTCAATTCTGGCAACAATTGTGCCTCGAGCATGGTATCAACCAGGACGGAAATCTCGAAGACTTCGCGACCGAAGGTGGCGATCGAAAGGACGTCTTCTTCTATCAGAGCGATGACACCCGATATATTCCTAGAGCAATCCTTGTCGACCTAGAACCACGAGTACGTTCTTCTAGCATGAGCATTTGCTTCACTTGACGGGCCTGCTTGGACAAGACTGACACGTCCCTTCCCAGGTCCTTCATGGAATACAGAACGGGCCTTACAAGAACATCTACAACCCGGAAAACTTCTTCGTTGGCTCTCAAGGTAGCGGCGCTGCAAACAACTGGGGCAGCGGTTACTCAGCGGGAGAAGGGGTTCAAGAAGAGATTTTCGATATGATAGATCGAGAAGCGGATGGCAGCGACTCTCTTGAAGGCTTCATGCTCCTGCACTCAATCGCTGGAGGTACAGGCTCCGGTCTGGGCAGCTATATCCTCGAGCGCATGAACGACCGGTTTCCCAAAAAGATCATCCAAACATACTCCGTCTTTCCAGATACCCACAACGATGACGTTGTGGTCAACCCTTACAATAGTATATTAGCCATGAGAAGACTTACACAAAACGCAGACTCGGTGGTCGTGCTCGACAACGGGGCTTTATCGAGAATTGCGACAGACAGACTTCATGTGCAGGAGCCTTCATTCCAGCAAACCAATCAACTTGTCTCGACAGTCATGTCTGCCAGCACCACAACGCTGCGCTATCCGGGGTACATGCACAACGATCTGGTTGGCATTGTGGCCGCGCTCATTCCAACGCCTCGCTGCCACTTCTTGATGACCTCCTATACCCCCTTCACAGGCGACAACGTGGAACAAGCCAAGACAGTCCGGAAGACTACCGTCTTGGAAGTCATGCGGAGGTTGCTGCAGCCGAAGAATCGCATGGTCTCAACGACACCGAGCAGGACAAGTTGCTATATCAGTATCCTGAATATCATTCAGGGCGAAGCAGATCCGACCGAGGTACGTGTTTCTCGTGGCTCCGCTTGCGGTATTGCTCAACAAGTGCAGGTACACAAGTCTCTGTTGAGGATCAGGGAGCGGCAGTTTGCCACCTTTATTCCTTGGGGTCCTGCCTCCATACAAGTGGCATTGACGAAAAAATCACCATATCTTCAAAACACACATCGTGTATCAGGCTTGATGCTTGCGAACAATACGTCGATCGCGACCCTTTTCAAACGAATAGTGGTAAATTATGACAAAATGAGGAAACGCAACGCGTATCTGGATGGGTACAAGAAGACGGCACCCTTTGCCGATGGCTTTGGCGAATTCGATGAAGCACGCGCAGTCGTGAGTGACTTAATCGGCGAATATGAGGAGGCTGAGACGGAAGCCTACTTGGACCCTGACGGAAAAGAGAAGACGGAAGCCGGATGAGGATGAGCTGGAAATAGCAATTCGAACGAATTACGACCAACGAACTCCCTAGTACTGACGTACCAGGTAGATACCCATAAGGCTGTGCCTGTGGCTGATCCGCCACAGGCACCCAAAACTTGGCAAACACGTCACGCTACCTTGGCGGTTAATGTTGTCGCCGATGGAAATATAAGCTGAATCAAATGACCTAATTTCCCCAGCTGCATTTCGGTCCAGCTTTCTTGCATTTCACCACACTTTGACTCTTACAGACATACTTCAAGCATTCCAGCTCAAGCACTCTTCAAATTTCCAAATCCAATCTCTATCAACGTGATGGCCTTCACCGCAAGGTATGTCCACGTTCTAAACCCTGCGATGTCCCAACGCATCCCGCGAACTTCCGTCATCGCGAGCATTGCGCAACGGTCTCCGAAGGCTTGAGCATGAAGGCTAAAAAGCTATGCGCTGACCTTTGGCAACCTACAGTGATATTTGCAAGATCATTCTTGCCATCATCCTCCCCCCTCTGGGTGTGTTCCTGGAGCGTGGCTGCAATGCCGACTTCCTGATCAACATCCTTCTCACCATTCTTGGCTACATTCCGGGTATCATCCACGCCTTGTACGTACAGACAGATCGTCGGCCAGAGCCAGCATTGCCCTGGAGACGAAGCCTTGCGTATTGCACATGCTAATACTCTACTAGGTATATCATTCTCAAATACTAGCCCATCCCATCACACTCTTTTGCCCATAGCACGATTTCTTGAGCGCGTCACGTCTTCAGTATCATAATACCCAGGTGTCATTGGTCTTCTCGGCATCTATTCTTCTTGCGCAGCACTCTCGACGACCGGCAAAACCTACCTCTGCACAACGCCACGGACGGACATTATGCTTCATGGATGACATGTAGGCACACAAGCTGGTGTCCGGTTATCTTGGTTTTCAACAGGGAAGAGAATGGATTCCGCCCTTTTTCATTGCTTCCGAAGTCTTGAGTCATGGCGGCAGTGTACAATAGCAGCCAACTTTGATCGGATCCGACAACTCTAGTACGCATTCTCCAAGCAACATGATTTAATGCCGTATTCATTGCATGACATGCATGCCGCTGCGCCAGATTTGGTGATGTCTCGCTCGAGGATCGGGATAATCTTTCCGTAGAGCCTCAAGTGGGTTTGTTTTCGCGACCGGGCATGGTTCTACGCATGTTATTAACAGCAGTGTGCTCGGAGCAAAGATGTCAAACTACATGCATTCGATTCTCGCGATCTCACGGTATGCATACGATATGCAGAGATCTTTGTATAGTGTTAATGGTTCACCCGGAATAGATGCTATGTCAACGAGCAAAGCCTCCCCCCAAATAGGACTAGCCTCCTCCCCTGTCGATCTGTTTTTAGTAACCGCCCGCATCGGCCAGACATCCAAGACATCGTCCAGTCAGCGATTCTTTCACTCTCCCGTTGACGCCGCAACATCTCCTCAGGGAGAGGACCTCGCGCGCGCCATCTCAAGCATGAAGGGGGCACTACTCCCTGAGAAGCCTTGCTTCCTCATCCAGGAAAGCGCTTATCCACAGTTCTATCAATGGCTCAATGTCCGCCGTTCCATGCTTAGTATAACATGCTTAATGTGATTATTATCGTTGCTCTCATGGCGTATTCTATCTTGGCTTTGCTTTCACGAGTGATGAAATATATTCAAGGCCCCGTGGATCGAGTGATAAGTATTGTTGTTTGGTTAAATTGACATCTTTTTCTATTTCTCCTACTGATTGATGTATCCCATTGTCATTTCTGCTCCACGAACATCATTCATCGCATTTCTCTTCGGTCCCCCTTCCTGCATGTACACCACACAAGAAGCTGGACTTCATGTCTTCAGAAAGAGCCGCATTGTTTGGTGAGTCAAGCCAAGCGCCCTCTCCATCGTTCTGCATGACAAGGAGCACAGCCCAGCTGCACCACTCTCAAGCCTTGCAATCGATGGAGATACATATGATGCTCCGTTTCACGGGTCCTTTCCTACCGTCAATCAAAATCATTGCTGATCATCACCTCGTATGGGTAATCAAGGTAGTTTTGCAGCTGACCATGACTGCAGACTTTCTTCAGCATAGCGATGGCCTTTATCATTTGGCCGCTCTTCTTTTCAATGCCAATGCTACTCGCTCGCGCTGGACCGCTTCCTACAACCTCATTGTCGCCAGACATCACAAGGATCGTTCCTTCTTGTGCAATATCATGTCTTCAAAACTTCGTTGCCGTCAATTACCCTACCAACCTTTGCAGCCCTCAAAATTTCAATTGTCTTTGCCAAAGCTCAAGCACCGACGGATATACCCTTGGAGAAGGCGCGTTGACGTGCTTGGTCGCACAGTGCTTGGAGCAGAACGACATGCACCGACACGCCGTATACGATATCTGTCAGAAGATTCCTGGCGCGCTCCCAAATACCCACTCGACCTTGACCGCGAACTGGCCGTCTGCTCCCACTGGCGCAATTGACCCTTCGTATACGGCTCCATCAACCTCTGCTGCAGGCCCCCCAACCTCATCCACGATCCCATCACTCTCGACTACACTCCCATCACTCTCGACTACACTCCCATCCCCGTCTTCACCCGCTTTCGCTTCATCAACTGACTCGGGCCTGAGAACGTCCGCATCCAGGGCGAGTTCGAAGACGGAGCAGCATCAACCCTCTCATACCGGATTGATGGCTTCAGCAACAACAGCTCCTTCAACCACCACTACTAGCTCACAAGTAGCATCCGGGGCGCCTAGCAGTCCCGCTCGCACCGCCCAAAAACCCTCATCGACTGACACCGCCTCCGCTCCCAGTAATACGTCAGCAGCAGCAGCAGCAGCAGCAGCCCCTGGCCTGACCAAGCCTCAAATCGCTGGTATCGTTGTTGCTTCAGTAGGAGCTGCTGTTGTGGCCGCCGGACTATGTCTTATACTCGTCTGTTTCGGACGCAGAAAGGCCCGAAGACGCAATAGCGATACCTCGATGATTGGCGACAAGGTAATGGATACCCGCGAAAGTACACCTGACATGCAAGCAATTGCGGCGAGAGATTTCGCTACTCGGGGTCGGGCTACTCGATCGAGTCAGGGTGGTGCTCCAGCATGGGTCCAGACTACTCACACAGAGCCCCACAACGTAGGACTTGCTGCGACTTCGAGAAGATCGTTATCACTCGCGGAAGAACCTTCCCCAATGACACCTAGGAGTCCTCGAATTACATCGCAACTGCTTCCCGAAAAGCCACCTCGACAGAACTACACCCTCTTTCCTCCAAAGCCTCGTACGCCAGTCACTGGATCGAGGAGCAATCAGAGATCCAGTCACAATTATGCGAATCCGATTCAAGCTTATGAGCCTGGGAGATCACCACCAATGAATGGACCCAACTTTCCTAGCTCGCATGATACGAGCCAGGCAGACTTACAAGGAGATCCAAGGCAACGAAGCCTGTCTGATCCTTTCTACGAGCCACGGACGGCCTCCTATCGAGGTGTTCCGATGATTCCCGAGCCGTTGGTTCCTGCTCAACAAACGCCATCTCGCGAATACCGACCTTCCACTCATCAACCAACGCATACTGTATCGTTGAGGACGCAACAGCCCAGCCTGCCACGAACACATCCACCTCCGCCCACAGTGGATCAACATTATCTTGACTCCATCGATCGCTCCCACAGCCAAAGACGCCCCCGGAGGAATGTAAGCACGCACAGCAGTCATACATGTTTTTCAGAAGGTTCAGACATAACTACCTTTGAAGAAGGTGATGAGCTCGAGCCAATCCCCCCATTGCCGCAACCAAGGCATGCCCTCTCTCCGGTGGCGGAGATGCGCACGCCGCCACGAGCACCGGCTTCGGTGTTGTATCCAGCTGTGCCAAAGACTGCGGCCGAGGACCATCGGAGAATCATTGATCGGCCACGGCCCCCGAGTCTCAAACAATCTTTGGCTTCAAAGCGGATGGGAAGCCAGAAAGCTGCCGAATTGGAGGGCGGCTTCAAACCCGGCGATGTGAGAAACACGGCCAAATACAAGATCTTGGTCAGTCCTGGGATCCAGAGCCTTGACGGGTCCATCTCCGGCTCGCCTCAATTCGACCAGAGCTACGGCGGCAGGATCCCTCCAAGCCGTCCGCCTGGAAGTCCGCCAACTCGTTACTGATTGCTGGCCCGTTGCTCGAAGATGTAATTTTATAACATTTGCACTGGAAGAATACCTCATCAAAGCGTTGGCGTTGGGGAGTTGCTCGGCGGAACTCTGATTGCATAAAGCGAAGGCGTCTATATCCTTACATTTTCAGGCGAAATCCTCTTCTGGGAGTCCTAAAGCGGATCGACTTTAGGGAATCAGGCGCCCATTAGCTATTGTAAAACAATACCTGTCCAAATATTCCCACTAGCGCAGAAGGGATCGATGTGCTTTGCAAAGACCTGAAAAACGTTCGGCCACTCTAGATTCAGACAATTATAAGGGGTATCTTCGAACACTAGATCAAAGGGAAACATGCAAAGCTTTTGGACCAGAAAGCTTGTTCACTCTCCTTCCGTCTTCCATGCTTGTTCTTTGCTCACCTTCCTCTCAACAGCATTTCGGAGCTTCTCTTGTAAGCTTTCCTCCTGTTCAGATGTCATCGAAACATCGTCGCCGGTATCCTGTGCGGAACCGGGTCCAAGGCAGATCTGCCGGGCGCTGTCATGCACCTTCTCCCACTCGTTGATGCTGAAACCTCC
Source organism: Ramalina intermedia (assembly GCA_003073195.1). Classification (NCBI taxonomy): domain Eukaryota; kingdom Fungi; phylum Ascomycota; class Lecanoromycetes; order Lecanorales; family Ramalinaceae; genus Ramalina; species Ramalina intermedia. The sequence goes on along the minus strand of PEKF01000029.1, from coordinate 96,980 downwards.
TTCACTTTGAGCCAAAATCATCTTCCCAAGCGAAGAGAATGCCAACACATGGACAGAGTCGGCCAATCTCAAAGCCTTGGCATCTGGGTTCGATAGTATAGCGCCATCTTCATCAATGCACATCAGAGCAGCCGTAACGGTCATGACGAGAGGGATCGAGGTCGTCAAGAGTGCGAGTATCGCCGTCTGTATCAGAGCGGGAAGAACATCAATGTTCTGAACAGACCGGCTGATCAGCGTCTCTGACCTAAAATGCCGAAGAATGTGTTTGAGCTCACCGAATCAGCTTGCGGAAGCCCCATCATGGAGCTGTCATCCTCTTGACTCGCTACAATCTGCAACGTAACCTGGATCAGAGTTCGAGGGTGAGCGGAGACGAGGATAATTTGGCGGAGGGTGGAATGGAGGATGGATTCGAGATGTCGTTCGCGTACCCCTGGAAACAAAATGAGCTAACATTTCCTTTGACAGTGATACTGCTTCGGACATCGAAAGGGAACATGCCTCCCACCCCTGCCGCAGGGCGAATAGTGACATCTATGGCCGCTTCCTCTGGTAGCTCATCACGCCGTTGGACCTCCACAGGGCCGTTCACCCCGCATATGACGCTGTAGCCATGGGCGATATATGAGGCCGATCCGTCTGCTCGACGCAGAGGGAAGAGTTCTTGTGACTCTTCGATTGTCATCTCCTGTCCTGTGCTTGTTGTTGTTAAGGACTGTAAACAGAAAAGCAGAACGCATGTCGGCCTGCAGAGGGGCCTTGGGGGAGGGACAAAAAAAGGCATAGTGAGCCGCGGCAAAATCGCGGAATTTTGCGTTGGAATTTTGGTGTCCACTATGCCTTTTTTTTACTACCCGAGGGGGGGCCTCGGGGGGTGGGGGGCACTTCTTTCCTCATCTAGGTATCCTACAGATTCAGCAAACATGACTACAGCAGTAGAACCAAAGGTCAGCCTCCTGGGCAGTCAGTCTACGTATGGAGCAGACCCTTCGCACAAACTGCCTCCTCTCGTCCCCCGCAAGAAACGGTCTCCTCCACGGAACCCTCAGCCCATCCCAGAAGCCAAACAGCTTCCACCGCCTCCAGATGCGCAGACTATAGCTTTTGTTCGGCCAGAGAGGAGGATATTGACATCACACGATCACGAGCTATTCCTCTCATCTCCTACCCGCGATCTCATCACCTCCTTTGTCTTCTCGATTTCCGACTCGGTTGCAAGCAAGAAGATCTCCTCCATCTCACAGGCACCTATCGACCCCATCATCACCAAGCTACTCAACAACTTGGACGCGATAGAAAGCCTCATACTCAGTAACCCACCAGAAGACCAAGCGGGTTCTCGCTTCGGTAACCCGGCCTTTCGCTGCTTTGTAGATGCCGTAACCGCCTCCAGCTCATCATGGCACCACGACCTGGGCCTATCAAACCCCGCCGCGATCGAGGAAGTCTCCACATACCTCGGCCAATCCCTTGGCAACCGGCAGCGGATCGACTACGGATCCGGGCACGAGCTCAACTTCATCATCTGGCTGCTCAGCCTGAACCGCCTCGGTCTGCTCCCGGCATCCACATTCCCCGCCCTCGCCCTCGTGGTGTTCCCCAAATACATCCGGCTCATGCGACGGGTGCAGAGCACGTACTACCTCGAGCCCGCGGGGTCCCATGGCGTCTGGGGCCTCGATGACTATCAATTCCTTCCCTTCCTGTTCGGGGCGTCGCAGCTGTCACATCACCCTTACATCACGCCGCGGAGTATACACAACGAGCTGATCTTGGAGGAGGAAGGGGATGAATACACGTACCTCGACATGGTCCGCTTCACCGAGGCGTCCAAGACCGTCAAAGGATTGAAATGGACGCAGCCGATGCTGGACGATATCTCGGGAGCGAAGAATTGGGAGAAGGTGGAGCAGGGGATGAGGAGGATGTTTCTCAAGGAGGTGCTGGGCAAGTTGCCGGTCATGCAGCACTTCTTGTTTGGGGCGTTGGTGCCGGCCGTAGAGGGGATGAGTAGGGAAGAGGAGGCGGGGTTAGCACCGGAGAGCGAGGAGAAGGAGGGGGGCCAGCTTGGTATACATGACGATGGCGATGTGGGGCATGTGCATCGTGATGATGCTGGATGGGGGGATTGCTGTGGCATCAAGATCCCTAGCACGCTAGCTGCGGGTGAAGAAGAAAGGAGGAAAGGGGAGAGGGAGACTCTGCGGCGGATTCCTTTTGATTGATGCTGGCTCATGGCAGAGAGTTGCTGGTATGAAGTAGAAATCGAATCACTCGTCATCGTCATCCCCTTCTTCGTTCACCACATTGAAGAACCTCAGCTCGTACACTCCCGGGCTGACCGAGACCACGCGCAGCCAATCCCGCAGCTGCTGCTTCTTGAGGAATTTCTTCGTCCTGTTTGCACATTCCCAGATCAGCTTCTCTCCCAGAATTTTGGTTTTCTCCCCCACCCTCCCCCGGACCCACTTCAACCACCTCCTCATGGTAGATACGGAACTTACAGATACTTCAAATACCTCCCCGAGAACTCCGTATGCGCCACCACCTCGATCTTGCCATCCCCCGGGCTGTTGATCTTCACGATATCCCCGAGGTTGCCGACCCGGTTATCCACCTTGATCTTGTCATGCAGGAACTTCTCGAACGCGGCCACGTCGAAGATCTTGTCCGACGCCGGCTGCGCCGCGTTGATGATGAACTTCTTCGTGATTTTGCCGCCCTTTTGGTTCTTGCCGCCGGCGGTGCGGAGGGCGCTTGTGCGCTGGGTTTTCTGGGGAAGAAATGTGGATTGTCAGTTTTTGCCCCCCCCCCGTGAGATGAGGTTGGGGATGCTCAGCCCCTAAACTGTAGAGACGTACGGTAGCTGGTGCCATCACGGAAAATTTTGTTATGGAGGAGGACGCAAAGAAGTCTATATCCTACGCCTCTGTTCTTGGGTTTGGATGGGGAGAGTAGACGGCTCGCGGTCGAGAATTTGGTGTGGATATTGCTTATCGATAGCGGCTCGCTTAGACCTAGCGCCAGATTGACGTTGATATGACGACACAGTATCAAGTACTCAAATACAGCACTGGTATGTTTGCTTTCATGCTCTAAATCCGTTCTTTATCGTCTAGCTTCTGAAGCATTGAAGAAAACAAATCTTTGCTTTCAGTAAGATACACGTTAATCGTCGATTCTCCATCTGTTCGTGATGGCAAGCTCTTCGGCACAAAGTGCGATTGATCCTGCGCTTTTCCAGCAATTGCAGGAGAAGATTGATGAAGACTCTCAGCTCCGTCAAGAGATACGTGATATCGTGACCGTTTGGGAAAGAACGCGTCAGGAACCTGATTTTGTTTGTCTGCTTCGTGTATTCTAAACTGTCACAGAACGACAGACATTGTCCCACTTATCTTATGTGCACTCTACTTTGCGTCCAGAAGGTTGGACGAGATGGACGAAACAACTTACGAGGTCAACAATTGACTGATGGCAGACTCACCAATTCTCCGACAAACGCTGGACTCGATGCAGCTTCAAAATGACTGTGTTCAAAAATTGAAGCGAACCATTTCTGGCCATCCTTATTGGAAGTATAATACCATGTGGACGCGTGAAATGCAGAACGCCGTATGTCAGGTCCCAATCTCTCCTAATTGCTTGGGATTGATGTCGCGAAGTGCTTCGGTCTCATAATGTGTCATTGGATATCTCACGGTAACTTGATCCCTCTTGAGAAAGTCGGGGATTTTTTTAGCGGTAGGCCTGCCTTTGATTTTCAGAGGCCATCCCTTGTTGACGGATATAGTCCCTGTGAATCTGAAGAACGAAGATGCCTTTCACATCACGATCGAAGAGTATCTCCATGGCTTAGTCAACATGTCCGAGGAGCTGTCTCGTCTCGCATTGAACGCGGTCACCTTGGGCGACTACAAGCGGCCTATCCAGATCAGCAAATTTGTCAAGGTATAGACCAACGATCTTTTGCAAGTATGCTAATATGTCAATTTCACTGACTCCTAGTGAAGGATCTTCATGCTGGCTTCCAATTATTGAACCTCAAGAACGATTCGCTCAGGCGTCGAGTAGACAGTATCAAGTATCAGGTTTGTCTAATCTTCCAGCTGATAGGATTCTGCTTCTGACCGTCTACAGGTCAAGAAAATTGAAGACGTAGTTTACGACCTCTCGTTACGAAACCTTGTACCTCGTGACAGTGACGCAGCTTAAATTTGGCGATTCAGGCAATGAACACTTGAAGGCGATTTACGTTTGCACCATACACAATCATAGCCAATACAAGCGAAATCCTCTGGGAATTGAGATATACTGATGTGAGTGAAGCGCGAATCACGCTGTCATTGTCTCTTCATGAGAGGTCTCAAAAACGGATGAAAAATGACATCTTGCAGCTCGAGCATCTCCAGCGTCTCCGAACGAGCGGGGTCCCATGAATCAAGGAAGTTCAGAAAGGTGGTACGATGATACTCGCTGAACCTCGAGCCTTTTCCTTGCTGTGGCTTCAACTTGAGAGACTTGAGGACACCTGAAAAGCTCTCCTTTTCTCGAGCATGTAACTTCTAGCTGTACATAGCTCTGCTTAGATAATCTCATGACGTCCTACAGATGGGAAAGACGCCCACGAACAGCTCGGTACTCAAGTTCCAATATAAATGCATCTCCAGACAAGATACGAGTATCTCTCCTAGTCTCGATTAGGGAAGTGCCTCGGCAACGAGAGCTTTCCTCCAATGCTCCTCCAAATCCTGCCTACAATATCCTCATATTATTTACCAAGCATTCACCATGCGGACGTCATAACTACCAAACTACTCCTCCACACTCCTACAAGTCCACCTCCCAGCCATGCCCTCCCCCCAACCCCCCACCCCCCAAACATCCAAACGCCTCCTCCACGAACTCAAAGCCATCCAATCCACCCCTGGCCCCCCCTCCCCCGCCCTCTCCTCCCTCGCCCCCACCTCGGAAATCGACCTCCTCACCTGGTCCGCCACCCTCCTCGGCCCCCCCTCGACCCCCTACTCCCAAGGGCGCTGGCTCCTCTCCCTCACGATCCCCGCGAATTACCCGCTCGCGCCCCCCCAAATAACATTCCTCACCCCGTGCTGCCACCCGAACATCCATTTCGGCACGGGGGAGGTGTGCTTGGACTTGCTGAAGGAAGGGTGGAGTCCGGCGTACACGCTGGTGAGCGTGTGCGAGGCGGTGCAGATGCTGTTGGCGGAGCCGGCGGTGGAGAGTCCGTTGAATGTGGATGTGGCCGGGTTGCTGAGGGGGGGCGATCGCGTGGGGTTTGAGGGGGTGGTGAGGTTTTGGTGTGGGGAGAGGAGGTGGGAGGGGTGAGGAGGAAATGAGGGGGGGGGTGGGGGGGGGTTGTAAAGGAGGGAAGCAATGGCTGGGAAGACGAGTGCCTTATCGGATGACTGTCCCTGATCTATTGTGAGAAAATGTCAAGGGTGAGGGCAAAGACTACAGGCTCTTGGGTTGGAAAAGGGGCGTTATTGAAGCGAGGAGCTACGGCGTTGATGACATCAGAAAAGCAGTGGGATCGGTCCCAAGAGCTTGCGTATGATGAGACAAACGGGTCGAGCAATCCAAAATCCGACACGATGTGGTTTCACGTATGTGATTTAAGTTGCAGTGATTCTATCTTCAACAAAGGCCATGCGCCCACCCGTGTATATCATGTACAAAATTGAGCCAGATCTTGGTAGGACTCTTGCCTCATCCGGATGTCACAAACGCCCCGCGCTGCCGTACTGTTCAGGTAGGATATAGGCATGTGATGATGTCCAGCTTCTTCCATCTCGCACTGAAGCAGCCAAAAAGATCGTACAGAACGAAGGTCACTCGTTGTAATGGTAGATCTTGTGTCATGTTAGCAGAAAGCCGAGCTCAAGTTGCGGCTCGGGAGGAACGACTGACAAAGTAATTCGGAAGCCCCCAACATTCCCAGCCCAGCCTCCTTGCCATTCTGGCAAAGCCTTCAGTCTCCATCAAGTGATAGAAGGCAAATGGCGGGAACATGGCGCCATCTCTGTGCACCTCGGCCTTGACCAGGAGTGCAGTCCCTCCGACTCCATCGAGAGGCATGGTCGCTCTTTGGTCCCGGCTCTCAGTCGTGTCTGCGTTCTTCGCCATCAGCGATCTGTAGGTTGCCATCTCCGCATAGCCTTCCACAATAATGTCATCTGGACCCATTCCTGCTGCCATATCGGCGGCGACCTGCGAGTCTTGCCAGGAATTATAGTCATAAGGACGAATGTCCTTCTTCCCCTTCTCGTTGATGTAGCGTTGGAAGCAATTCGGGACCAGAATGGCCTTGTCATGTGAGGTCATATCTTGGATCAGGGTGGGAGGAGTCTCGACAATATCTGCGTCGATCCAAAGAACCCAGGAGGTAGTTGGACCAAGTGTGGTGAAGAGCAACGAATTTCGGGCTCGCGCCATGGATGCTCGGCGGATCTTCTGGAACTCCATCTTGTGCCTCTCGGCTTCATCCTGTGAAGAGATGGGCGGGTCAAAATCTTGTCGAAGTATGGAGATGCTGGCGAAACGCTTCTCTTCGGGACCGGACTGTGTGTCTGCTATCGCATTTTGAAGGGCGGCCGTGGCCTGATTACCCTCGCGAGTCTTGGGTATTATGAAGCCAAAGGCTATGAGCGAATGCGGATAGGTCAATTTCAGTAGATTGTCCCAGTAGCCTTGGTAGAAGCGCGCGAGGGGGGTCAGGATGAGAATGGTCTCTTCATTCTTGGTCGATTCTGCGGACGCCGTGACATTGTTGAGATGGTAGTGAACAACAGGTGGTGGCTTCCCCGAACTGGAAGAATCGGCCTTGAGAAAAGGAGCGGTCGGGGGTGATAGAGGGTGGGCGGCCGCGGCTGCAGTTTTCCGCTTTGCCGTTGATATTGTCGTACTACTACCAGCAGGCGATAAGATGAAGAAGAGGAATCCGACGGAGAGTATAGCGGCTAAGATGATAGTGATAGGATTGGTCCGCCGTATGGCTCTCGGCAGGGCCATGGTGGCTTGATTGATGACGTTGGAAGGCGAGGTGGTTGAGTCGAACAGATGGCTTCACTCGGCCAGGAGAGCTTTCTTGGTGGATCCTTAGACCTCAGGACCAGATATCCAGAGCGACGACGGACTACCTCATCTTGCCCCAGCTTTTCATGACTATAAGCCGGCAATCTCTATCAAGATTCGGGCGATGAGAGCATGCTCAATGGTGTGCGTGATAGGTCGTGTCCGTTTGTGAATGGTGTGTAGAAAACGACGACGCCCAATAAGGTTATTTTTCGTCTTGGCGCTCCCCTTATGGGCGAATCGCACTAGTCCCTAAACAGCTGTCTTGAAACTTGAAACGGGACCTCGGGAGCGCGGGAAATTGTTGACAGGGCCATTCAACGACCAACTCTTTGGATACGCTCACGGAAATCTTCACTGCGTGACATGAGTTGTCTAGATGGCGGCTACTTGGCATGGAATGAATCACTCTTCGGAGGGAGGAGTGTTCAAACATGGGCTGAAAAGATCTGAAATGTTTTGATGAACGGTATGCATTACTATGAACATGACCATGTCGGGATTTCAAAAGCCGTCATTGATTCCAACCTTCTTCTCCTCTCCGAGTCTTTCGCTGTTCACTTGCCACCACCATCGATGGGTCTCCGGCATTGCCTTATCGGTTTCCTCTTCTTCAAATGGTTTGGGGCTCAGAATGTAATGTATGTTCTTGACGCGCTCTTCTCGCCATATCGGTCGATGTACATCTCGAAGCGTCTTGAGGGCGTTGTAGATGTAAGGCAAGGCCACCCAACGGCCCTTGAACAGATCAGACAGGAGTGATTGGTCTGCAAAGTCATATTCCATAGTCGACGGTGAAGACAGATGGGCGACAATTTTATCGTACACGGTCTTGGACGGATTGACAACCTGAAGACCACCATTGGGAATACCAAGGCGGGTGCTGGATGAAGCGCCATAGATTTGGGCCTTGTCCGGGGTCTGATGCTGGATTGTGTAAGCACAATTCTCTGGGACCCTACAAGGGCTTGTCAGTAAAGCTCATTGATCGGGGCGAGTCATGGCTGACCAATTCGAAGGATAGTGTGGCTTTCCCATCGGATTGCAGACGCAAGCATGACACGCAGCGAAGACCCGATCGCCTTCACCACGCATTTCGGGAGGATCGAGCTGAACGTCCATGAGCTCGTCCATGTTCCCCAAGACAAGCATGTCGCTGTCCAGCTGCACCACTCGCTCGTACTCGGTCAACGAGAATGGAGTCAGCTTGCTCCAGCAGTCATAGAATCGCGGGTCCTTGCTGAAGTCCTTTTGTGCGGAGGGAACGAGATACTTGACGTGTTTCTTGGGGATGTTGCGAATGGCGAGAGCCTGGTGCCCTTCTTCTGGGAAGCTGTCCGTGTAAAGCGCTATCAACGGGTAGCGGGAGTCGTGCTGCTTGAGGGAAAAGTCCAACGTGAGCAGACCCGACAGATAAGCTGTGTTTGTGATGAGTGTCGTCCATACTAAGCTCGCATCAGCGTCGGCGCTGCGACTAGCCCGGCAGTGTCAGCCATCTACCTTTTGTTGAGTCGACGACTCGACAGGTGTCGGTAGTGGTCGAATCGCCCATATTTTCGCTCTTGGTAGCTTGGAATCGCAGCTTGACAGACTCCCCTCGCACGCGAAGTGGGTTCGTGCAGATGGCCGTGGCCTTACGCACGCAAAAGGGACATTCAGCCCATCTTATGTAGTAAGCAATGAAGAAGAAAGGGTCTAAACCGTTCTACCCCTCGTATGAGGCACTATCTTCTTATGCATGATTTTTCAGGGTAGCGCAGTCGTTAGGGGTGCGATGGACGTAATCTAGGTTGATGGCTAATCCAACCGAAGGACTGGCGTGGATCGTGTGGATCGAATGGTTCGTCTTTGTTTTTGCGATATTTACTTATTCTAGACCCTTTTCATATAGATCTATGACGAATTAGACTTCAGATGTAAGATGTCAGACACTTTGCAGGAGATCGCAAGCACCCTGCATTGAGGGTGTATTACCAATCACTGGACAACGCCCTCGCAGCTTCCTAAGCGCGTGTGAATGCTTTCCTGGACCATGACTTTTTAGGAGCTGTCGCCCAGCTTTTCCTTTCCACCAAACCCACCCCCACCTTTGAGGCTTGCTGATGTCAACTGTCAACTCCGCGATCGCCAATCCGGACATTCAGAATGCAAGCAACGAGGCTTTGGGACAGGGGCAGCCGGCGAGAAGCGCCCACCACAAGAATTATCGAGGATTCGTAGCAGGCATTTTCTCCGGCATTGCCAAGCTGAGCGGTGCGCATCCCCGCTCTACTATGATACTGATATTGCTCGTCCGTCATCCGATTGCTAAACAGATCTTGCCTAGTTGGACATCCGTGCGTCTTCTGGCACTGCTCGGCTTTCCGCCCGTCCTAACAGATGCAGATTCGACACTATCAAAGTCAGATTACAGACCAATACGACCTTTAAAGGTCCACTTGATTGCCTTCTTCAGACACTCAGGAGAGAAGGCGTGTCAGGGCTGTACAAAGGTATCGTCCGTGCTATAAAAGACTTGCCTTCAATTCTCTGATTCCTTTAGGGGCTACGCCTCCTCTACTAGGATGGATGTTCATGGATTCGATGTAAGTCCTCACGTGAAACAGAAAGTCGGACCCAGCTGAGTCTCATGCAGTATGCTGGGCTCTCTGACCCTATACCGCCGCATGCTTCTCGACAATGTCTTCTCAAACCCAGTCATCTCATCGGCAGCACGACTCGCAAACTCAAAGCTTGATAGTGCTGGTAATCCCGAGGCCATCAAGCTGCCAGCAGTTGGACATGGACTCGCGGGCAGCATGGCAGGGCTGACAGTGAGCTTCGTTGCTTCGCCATTCGAGCACATCAAGGTACGTGCGACTGAACACTTCTCATCAGCCGTGCTGGGCCTCAGTGATCACCGCCTGAGATTCGAGGCTTTCTGTATTTCAAGACATTCTCCTCTTAATCCAAAGACGATCTCTACTCGGCACAATGCTAAATCTTCAATACCCGTATAGGCACGCTTGCAGATTCAGTATGCTGTCGATAAGACGGCCCGGCTTTACACGGGACCTATCGACTGCCTCGCCAAGATCTACCGCGCGCACGGGATCCCAGGGATATACCATGGTCTCTGGTCAACGATGCTGTTCCGCTCATGCTTTTTCTTTTGGTGGAGCTCATACGATGTCATCAGCCGGCAGATCGCCGATCGAACGACTCTGTCCACTCCATCCATCAACTTCTGGGCAGGCGGCCTATCGGCCCAAGTCTACTGGCTCACATCGTACCCGGCGGATGTCGTCAAGCAGCGGATCATGACGGATCCTTTGGGAGGCAAGCTGAATGATGGCGTACGACAGTTCCCTCGTTGGAAAGATGCGGCCAGGGCCATCTGGGTCAGGGATGGTGCGCGGGGATTCTGGCGGGGATTCGTGCCATGTTTCCTGAGGGCATTTCCTGCTAATGCTATGGCGATCGTTGCATTTGAGGGCGTGATGCGAGCGTTACCAGAATAGAGTCTGCGTTGCATGATACTGGAGCGGATAAGATACCCCCCTTGAATCGGATCTCATAGACTTGTATGCATAGCCGGGCGAGCTCAACTCAACACAACTTTCACAATTTTCTTCTGGAGGCACACAATCGTAATACGCAAGAATTGTACCCAAGCATTTTGATAGGGGGAGAAAATCAGGGGCAAAAGGTTGTGGCCTAAGGCAGAAGCCGCCTCCCGAGTGGCCACTTACCCTATCACCGATCAACAGCTTCTTCGCTTCCTGCACCACTCACTTGACCACATCATCAAGAATACGGAAATGGGAGATCTTGAAATTGTTCTATCGAAGAAAACTATGCGGCAAACGACATCCAATATCCTACGAACCAGGGGTCTCCAAACGGCGCTTCATCATACATCAATCCCAAGCAGCTTGGCTCAAGCTGAGTAAACTTTGCACACAGTCCAGGTCTTCCTCCCTCCTTGGAGTCGTCTCGGATCCCATGAATCTGGCCACTTCTTCATCGAGCTCGGGAGGACGGTTCTCGCTATCCTCCGCCTCCACTCCAAGCCCTGCTTTCTGGTGAGGTTGGCGTCCACGTCCTGAACGTTGGGTGGAAGATCCACTCGGCTCACGCAGACTCTCCAACAGGATTCGTGCAGACTCTTGGCTGGTGACGGGTCTACGTCGCGGTGATGGTCGAGTCTGCGTACCTGGCTTCCAATTCTCCTTGTCTGAATCCCCGTCAAAGTCTTCGAAGACGGCAGTCTTGGGCTTTCCGCCAACTGGCTTCAGGCCTTTCGACAAGGGGTTGAGCTTTGACCCGTCGCTAAAATCACTTTGCATCCGGGCGACTGAGGAGGATGCTCGTCCCAAGCTAGGTCTTTCTGACTTCGTATGCGCTGCCTTGACCTTTTTGACCGATTCGTGTTTCTGAACTATCGCATTACGCTTGTTTGGGTTTGGCGTCAGACGCTTACCGTTGTTGCTGTGAGATCTGATGAGGCCAATGGCGGCTGTTGCTGATCCACTTGCTTCCTTCTCGGCCTGTTTTGTCAGTGCATCTCGCGCGTCGCTGTCGCAGTAGAACTCCCAGACCCTGGCGTCTCTTGATCTCCCGATTGTAGAACGGGCGATAGCAGACCGGCCACTGCCTGCCTCCACCGCGCTGAAGCTTCGCTGGAGACCTGACTTAGGTCTTCGAGCCGAAACGGGAAGCATGACTGGTTCCTGGTGAGGGGGCGATGGTGTGAATCCGGTTCTGGCGGTCACCTCAGCCTTTCCATCAGCGTTCATTGAGAGCTTGACCATTGACGCGCTTCGCCTGAGAGGACCATTCGACCTCGGAACAACGGCAGCCTCCGCGACCTGCACACCGTCTTCGCTCGCTTTATCATTAGAAGGTGTGTCTGGAGACACGCCTTTCTGGGATGGAGCCACCGAGTCCTCGGCCTCGTCGTGTATTATGAAGGAAGCATTTCGCCGGTTCGCCAAAGAGCCCTGCTTTCGCTTCGATGGGGACAGGGATTCGAATGACTCTGCTGCATCTCGTGGCCGCACAGTGTCCGAGTCGTCCATTCTGAACGTCTGGCACGTGGCCTGTGAAGAGTTGGACGAGAATTCACTTTTGGCTGCAAGAACCTGTGGAGCATCATCGAGTCCGAGCTCATTAGGACTGAGCGGCAGCTCGCAGGTGGAAAGGCTGTTCTGGCCTTGAGACGAGTGTTGCTGACTGCCCGTGGTAGTAGAGAAGCTCGAAGATGCCTCCTGGCTTGCGCTCAGGCTCGAATGAAGGCCGACGTCCAAGTCGTGCTCCGACATTGGTTTCGACTTACGCCGTGTCATCTGGCGGCGGTTCTGGAACCATATCTGGAGTTCGAAATGTCAGCCAACGCACGTTGTCTGCTCCAAAGCACCAATCCGGTCCTTTCATCAGCTGGACGAAAAACGCACCTGAACTTCTTTCTCTCCGAGAGCGACATGCTTGACGATGTCTTGTCGCGCTGCCTTGTCTGGCTTTGGATTACGATCATATTCAGCTTCCAGATAGGCATGGTCCTGAGGGCTAAGGCTGCAGTGTAAGTGATGGGTTTGTTTGTTTACGGTGGTGATGTACCTTGTGCGTCGACGTTTTTGCCGGACAAGGCGTTGATTATCAATGCTGGGAGATGAGCCTTGACTCAGGGATTCCCGCGAATGTACAAGAAAGGCATATTCGGCGTCCTGAGTTCCGCTATTGACTTTTGCGTCATGGTCGTGAGCAGCTTCAGCAATTGGGCCGTTCTCGGAACCATCCATGTTGATTATACTTGGAACTCTAAATGACTGAACATCTGTACTGTTTGGCATGTAACTCGCATAATGATATGTCTGATATTCATATGAGTCTGCACTGTGTGGTGAAGAGCGCGAAGACGCGTGCTTTGATATCAGTCGCGAATTGGATCTAAGATGACTTTGCCGAAAATCTCCCACTGCCGCCATCGAAACTCTATCTTATCGTTGGCCTCCCCTCCTCTCGACCGCAACGTCAAACGTGTGATAGTGACCTCGTAAGGTCTTCATGACACCCGAGCATGACTCGAGTCGCAATTAGATGGCGCTCCCTTCGCCTTCTATGTGGTTCATGAGATATGGCACTTTCTCCCCCCAATTGCACCGAGCCATCCCTCGAAGAAGCTCTGGCCTCTTACCTCCAGCCTCGACCTACGCAACCATGGCCAGACCCTCCCATCTAGAGCGAACCTCGGCGGATCCTCGAGAGCCTGATATACACTCGGTGGTTGTACAGCGGATCCAGCAAGCCAATAACAATGTCCGCCTGATCACTCTTCACAAAACCTATGCCGGCCAATCCATCAAGGCAAGAACTGCCCTCTCGCCCCCTCAAATGACCGTAACATCAAACTAACGTCTGCACCGAAACAGTGTAGTTCCTCCCAGGCCAGTGGCTAGATGTATTTGCGCCTGGTGTGTCGAAAACGGGCGGATTCACCCTCACATCTACACCGCGGGAGGAGCGCGGGGATGGGGGATATCTGGAGCTGGCTATCCAGAAATCGGAGAATAACCCACCTGCTGCCTGGTTCTGGCGGGACGAGGGGAGTGTTCTTGGGCAGCATGTGATTATCAGGGTGGGTGGAGGCTTCGTGTGGCCGCCTCCAGGGATTGATGCGGACAAGGTCGGGAGGGTTGTGTTCGTTGCGGGAGGGGTGGGAATCAAGTGAGTAAACGCCCTTGGGTCATTATATGGGTCGTTGGGAGTGTGACTTCTTGCTGACGCTTCGCGGGGTCAAAAGTCCTTTGATATCGATACTCAGCCACCTTTATCGGGAGTCACTGCTCCCACAATGCGTAGAGTTTCTGTACTCAACGCGACGGACGTCATCCTCGCAAAGCTCGATACTTTTCTATGATCGTCTACGAAAGATCTTCGGTCAATCGGCTGAGCCGGATCACCAGATGACGCTCTTCCAAACGGCCGCAATGTCAGATGAAAGGAATAGGCCGATGGTCAGTGAGTTTCAGAAACAGGGCATGCGGCAAGCAAAAGAAAACATATTCTTGAAGAGCGTGCGCATGAGCGGAGAAGATATGGATATCGCACTGGGCCCTGTCAATCGCCGAGGAGAGGTTTTGGCATATGTCTGTGGACCTCCTGTGATGACAGACTGGGCAGTTGCAAACCTCAGAGCTGCGGAGGGGATGAACTCAGAGCAGGTTCTTTGTGAAAAGTGGTGGTGACCAATACGATCTCATTAATCGCGCCAACATCGCTTTTTGTCTATCCCTACCCCTCTGGTCTTCTCTTCTATCTACACGTACTTCTTTTTGGGCGAAGAGAATCCAATATTGCTCAACAACTCTTGATCATGAGTGCACATCCAAACGACGATCTGTACAATTACCCTCTTCCCACACGCATCGTTCACATTGGCAAACACCACCGAGGGCACCACTGGCCCATTCTCGGCGCTCTCTGACGTCCATACTAACGTCGCAGTAATGATTCAAGACCTCTTCTCCTTTTCGAATCCCACCAGTGGGATTCCGCCTATCGCCCCACGCCACCATTTCACCCTTACCCCTAACAATGAAACCCATGACTCCTTTCTCCTGTCCTTTCAGATCCCCGTCTTCCGCTCCCCATTCCCAGCGCACGTTCGGGTCACAGCTGTGATTCGCCAGCGACCAAAACGGATGCACGGCTGCTACATCAGGCCGTAGCTTTCGAGGGTTCATTTTGGCGGAAGCAACGCCTCTGAATTTGGCGAAGAGGGTGTTGAGCACCCAGGTGTCATAACGATCCAGCGTGCCCGGCGCGAATGGATCGATTTCCATTTTCATCAAGATATATATCGGATTAGCGATATTGGTCTCAAAGTTGAAGGGGAGCATTCGTTCAGTCACAGCAGGAGAGTGGGAGAAGTCGCCCCAGAGATGTTTCACCTGTGGAAGATCCAAAGGATGCAGATCTTGTGTTTCCGCCATGGCAATCGTACGTGCGACCAACAGGAGGTACAGAGCATTGCTCGCGGCCGCCGGTGAGGGATCCTTGGCTACAATGTCGTAGTCCTCTACTCCGCAAATAGCTGGATGATACGTCTCCTGAGCCCGATTGAGACAAGTCTCTGAGCAAAAGTAGATATCCACGCACGAGTCACAGGTAGGAAGAGGATCGGTCGATGATATTGCAGGCAGTGGTGCAGAACAAGCATCGCACAGTGGGTCAAGCAGCCGATTGTTCGCGGTGAGAATGCTTGGCTCCAGCAGCACCGCTTCTGTGGGACTTATGTCCTGAGTTGCGAAGAGACCCAATTGCTTGACGGTGATCTGATCTTGACGATTGCGTGTATTCACTGTTTGAGGATTGCCCTCGGTACCTAAGAGAGGGAGTTCGACAGCACGAATCTCGCATTTGGGCGCATAATTGGCGAGCTCGCGGTTCAAATGGGACAAGTTGCTGCTTTCGAAACGATCTGGTTCATGTTTATTCCAAGGGTAGACTTCGCGCCTCACATATCCATTGCCACAGGTGTCGGCCTGCAGATTCAGAAGAGCTTTTTCATCTGGGAAGGCACGGAGACCACGCTCGAGGAACTGATTGGCGTTTGATACATCCCCGCATGCCTTCAAATTCCTTGCCAATATCACGTAGGCGTTTTTGGCTGCCTTTTGTGCCTTCACAAGGATTTCCTCTTCGGGGGAATATTTTTGGTTCGATCCAGCACTCAAGCCTCCTTTTTCGTCTCCGCTCCAGTCTGATTCCAGAGCTTCGCGCACGCTGTCAAAGTATTCACCCGAGTCTTCTACCTCGTCGGTAAGAAGCAATGCCCTGTAGGCATCCCCGGCCGCCAGATCGGGATGACCAAGACTTTCATAACACGATGCCCTAGTCAAGTACGCTGTAGGACTGTAAGGATCCTTGTGCAGCCTCTCGGAGCAAACAGCTCTTCGTGAGAGCAGTTTCTGCCTCTCCGCTTCGTCCTGCATTGACAATTCAGCTGGTTTGCTGCCATCATGTTGACAATTGAGCATTCTCACAAGCTTTTACGTAGAATTTGACGCTGAAGGCGGCGCCATTTGTGGAAAATGCTAGATACACACGCGTTTACCCCTTCGTGCTTTTTTCTTATACCAATCTCCACCAATTATTTGGGCTTTAATCCGACTATCCACCCCAAACCGCTAAATCAATTCTAGATCTGAATGAGCGATTCGCTACAATACTACGATGAAATCTACCTTTCGTTCGGTGGTCTGAAACGGTGGTTGTTGGCTACCGCTCGTGGTTGTTACTTGATTTTGACAAAAGAAAGTTCTTGAAATTGATCGTAAAAATTGTGGACCCGACAAGCAAAAAGCATGTAGGGGTAACCTAAAGCGGCAATACCTAGATTTGTGAACAATTTGGAGCCTTCTCGGGGCATCCTATCGAGGCTTCTTCAGATATTCCGCTAGGGCTGCGGTTATTGGGTGATTTGGCATACATTTTGAAATGAGATCACTGCATCAATAAGAGTCTCTGAACGTCAAATACGTCCGGAAAGCGGACTCACGTGACTAATTGTCTTGCTTCGAACCGAGCCATTCCACCAAAAGGTCACGGCGCTTCTCTTGGAAACAGCGACTAAACTCTCTCTGACACTTCAAGATGTGTCACTGAGAGTCAGCGGCTGTGGCTGCCCAATTCCTGCCAGTATGACTCGATGACAGCGCCTATTGAGCTTTTGCCATTCAAAGCACTACGACCACTGGGGAGTTTGGTCATTTTGGGCTGATACAGCTTCTACCCACGTTGACTTTAGTCGCAAGGCTTTAGGGATGGAGGGTCAGGTATGGGATCCTCGACTGCTGCTGTGGAGAATAATTGCCTGATGCCTAGATTTGCAGATTGAGCAAGCTATTGAGATCGCCTGGGATCCAAGATCCGACCAGAGCCTTAAGGCTCAGGCCTTCGACTACCTCAACCAGCTCCGCTCGCAACCAGAAGCTTGGTCCCTTTGCTTACCCTTGGCAATTCGGGACAATCCTCCTTCGGAAGTCGTTCGTCATGTTTCCCTAGAAATCGTGAACAACGCTGTCACAGCCGGACAGTTGAACGAGGGGAATCTGGCTACCCTATCTAGAAGCCTACTTGGGTATATTGAAAATAAATATGGTGGAGCGACCGTAAACAGCGAGTCACTGGATCCTGTATCTATTCAAAACAAGCTCACGCAGACTGTGACCAGTCTTTTTGCCGTCATGTATGAGACACAGTGGGCCGGCTTTTTTCAGGACGTTCTCAAACTGACCTCGAGCTCGGGCTCATCCACATGGGACAATGCACCCGGAACAATCATGTATCTCCGAATCCTGATCGCTGTTCATGAGCAGATCGCGGATGTCATGGTTTCCAAAACGCCAGAAGAGCAAAGAAAGGATATGAGGCTCAAGGATCTTGTACGAGAACGAGACATCAGCACTATCGCAGGATCGTGGCATGAGATTCTTGCGCAGTGGAGGGGCAAAGAGGATACAATCATAGAGCTTTGCCTAACCTGTATAGGCAAATGGGTCTCCTGGACTGACATTTCCCTTGCTGTCAATGATCCTCTTCTCTCCTTGTTGTTCGAGCTTCTTTCGCCTCACATGTCTGGCGATCAGGGAATCAAAGTCTCAGAAACTAGGGAAGCTGCGATTGAGACGTTTGTGGAACTTCTTGCCAAGAAGATGAGCCCTTCAGATAAACTTGAGTTGATAGAGGTGCTGAAGATCAACGACGCAATCACGCAGCTTGTCAATGGTCGATCTTTGTCTCAACAACGACATACTTCCGACTACGACACTGATCTTGCGGAGGACGTGGCCAAGTTGGTCAACAACGCCTTCACCGATATATGCAAGGGCCTCGACTCTGCAAAAGACACTGACTCAGTATTGGTCCGGGGTAACTCTCAGCTCAGGTCCTTCCTGCCACACGTTCTGCGCTTCCTCTCAGACGAGTATGATGAAATATGTTCTACCGTTCTTCCCTGTCTCACAGACTTCCTCGCCTTGATGAAAAGGAAAGCCAAGAATGATCGTGGCTTTTTGGCTCAGAATACCTTCATGCTGCCCATGATATTAGACGGCGTCACTGCGAAAGTCAAGTACGATGAAACGGCTGTCTGGGGCAACGAAGACACGCAGACCGATGAGGCAGAATTTCAAGATCTTCGTAAGAGATTGCATACCTTGCAACAAGCCGTCGCCGCTGTGGACGAAAATCTGTACACCCGAAAGATCACGGACCTGGTTCTGCCGACCTTCGAGACCTTCAAACGACGCAGCGGTCAGGTCGACTGGAGGGATCTAGAGCTTGCCCTGCACGAGCTTTATCTATTTGGGGAATTGGGTATGAAGAACGGCGGTCTTTACAGCAAGACAAGGCCCGTTTCTCCAGCAGCTGAGCAACTCATTGGAATGATGTTCAAGCTCATGGAATCCGGTGAGCCTTTCGCTCCAATTGACTTATTTCGGATAACTTACATTCTTCAGATATCGCTTCGTCATCTCATCCGTCCGTGCAGCTCCAGTGGATGGAGTTGTCTGTGCGATATTACATGTTCTTCGAAGCCAATCCGCACTACATAAGTCAAGTTTTGGAATATTTCGTCATTTTTGTTCATCACCCTCATCCGAAGATCAAGCTCAGGTCATGGTACCTGCTTCAACGTTTTGTGAGGCATGTTCGCGGCTACATTGGAAATATTGCGGAGACGGTGATCCAGGCTCTTGCAGACCTACTGCCGATCAAGGCTGAAGTTTCGAATGAAGACTCCGAGAACGAGAATGATGCGGCGTCTTCCTCCGATGAAGGACAAAGTGCAAACGCAAGATTTACGAGTCAACTGTATCTCTACGAGACGGTTGGCTGTGTTACATCAGTGAAGGCGGTGCCTCTTGATAGTCAAGTCATGCTCTTGAGATCAGTACTAGGACCTCTGCTGACAGGGTTAAATTCCAACATCATACCAGCAGGATCAGGAAACAAGCAAGCATGTCTCCAGACACATCACGTGATTATGGCTCTTGGAACTCTTGCTCGGGGCTTCTCGGACTGGACACCTGGACACGCAGCAGCTGCATCCAGCCCGCCGTCGTCTGCTGTGTCGGACGAGTTCTTGAAAGCTTCTGAAGCTATACTCGTCGCTCTAGAACGGTTGAAGAGCTCCTTTGAGATTCGTGAGGCATCCAGATTCGCCTTTTCAAGGTTCATTGGGGTCATCGGCAATCGAGCATTACCCCAACTACCAAGATGGATCAACGGGCTTTTGACCCCTGATTCGACCAGGGATGAAATGGCCCTTTTTATGAGACTGTTGGATCAGGTCATCTTTGGCTTCAAAGGCGAGATCTATGAGATCTTGAACTCTCTGCTCACCCCATTCCTTCAACGAGTATTTGCAGGGATAGGTGAGGCAGTAGCGGGGACGGATGATGAGATTCGACTAGCAGAGCTCAAACGAGAATATCTTGCTTTCTTGACGGTCGTTCTGAACAATGATCTAGAGTCTGTCCTTGTAAGCGAAGGTAAATCGTGGTATCCGACTGACTTCCCATGCTTGAGCTGACTGATTCCACAGTCAATCAGCCCGTCTTCAGCATGGTCATCTCGACCATGGAGCATCTAGCTCAGGACATCAACGACTTCCCTACCGCAAAGCTCTCCCTGAGCGTGCTGGCCCGCATGGTGTCGACGTGGGGCGGCCCCGACGTGGTACCTCAGCAAGCCGGGAATGTGCCCGGTGAAGCAAGCAAGCCAAAGCTCGAAGGGTTTGACCAGTTCATGATAACTCGACTATCTCCCCTTGGCTGGGCTATTCCCATCAACCCCAACTTTGACTCGAATGATGCTCAGGGGAAACAAGTGCTTGGGGAGGCTGCAGCTCTACAGAAAGCCATCTACACCAAGACGGGCCAGGACTACCTCCAGTATCTGCGGAACATCCAACTGAGTGAAATTGGCATGGATGTCACGCAGATGGAGAGTTACCTGAACGCGCTATGCAACATGGATCTGAAGGGTTTTCAGCAATACTTCAAGGTATTCAAGTTGGCCCACATATTCACTTGTTGCTCGTGACTAACGGTCCCGTAGAATCTTGTACAAAGAACCGGGTCATGATAGGATATGAGACTCCCTGAACTGTCGATATTAGCGAGCGAACGCATATAGGACTGGCGCTATGAAGTAAGCATTGCATTTACGGGTCACAGGCTTGCATGAGCGACGGGGCATGATACCAACACTCGGATTTCTAGATCGTTGATGAAGGTCAGATTATTGGGCGGTTTATGTCTTGCAAGCATCCTTGACTGCAGATGGCCAAAGATGGGTCCAAGATATGGGAGGATCTTGTTTGATCAAAAGGAGGCTCAGATGGAGCT
This sequence comes from Ramalina intermedia, assembly GCA_003073195.1. Classification (NCBI taxonomy): domain Eukaryota; kingdom Fungi; phylum Ascomycota; class Lecanoromycetes; order Lecanorales; family Ramalinaceae; genus Ramalina; species Ramalina intermedia. The sequence continues at coordinate 76,485 of PEKF01000029.1, read as the reverse complement.
ACCTGTAGTCGTATCTCGCTATAGGACTAGAAAAGTCTTCACCCGGCTTGTTCCCTCCAAGATCGTATACTATTACGTACCTCAGGAACGAGGCGCATTTGTGACAGATGCCCACTGTCGGAGCTTGAACCCTACTTTTCCAGACAGGTGGTGCTGTCACTCTCTTCATAGGATATTGCAGAGAAACGATAGAAGCGGCTTATACACGTCACGTGCTCTCGTGATCCTGCACCTCAGCCCCTACCTTGATCGATTTCCTTAATCACGATGAGGACTGGACACCCTCCATTACCATTACATCTTCCCATGCGCTCCCATCAGCCATTTTCCAACAATCAGGGAAGATGGCAGGCCCACCTCCGGACGAAGACGACTACATGGCCATGACCATCCCCGACCCTCAACCCACCAGCAAAACGGAAACTTTCAGCCAGCGCCGCAAACGCCTCCAACGCGAAGCAGAAGCCCGCTCCCGTCCCAAATCCAAAGCCGAGCTAGCCGCCGAGGCGCAACAGGTCCATCAGCAACGTCTAGCCAGCAAGATCGATGGGGCCAGCAAGGGCGCGAAGATGATGGCCAAGCTGGGTTATCAGCCTGGCTCGGCGCTGGGGGCCGAGGGCAATGCGAATGCGAGGTTCGAGCCTATCGGTGTGGAGATGAAGGAGGGGAGGGAGGGGATCGGGGCGTTGAGTGAGAAGAAGAGGAAGTTTCTGGAGGAGGCCGAGAAGGTGGAGCAAGGGGAGAAGAGGAGGAAGGAGGATGAGGGGGATTTCCGGGAGCGTGTGGCGAGGGAGAGGGAGGAGAAGAGGATGGAGGGATTGTGGTGGGGGGCTATGAAGGTTTTGGAGGGGATGGAGGAAGAGAAGGGGAGTGTTGAGGGTGCGGACGCACTTGGGAGCACTGGTCTGCCCATCGAAGACGGAGCGCATCAGCAGGCAAGTGAGGGCAAGGCATCTGAGAGATCTTTGCTATACAAGCCATTGGTGCTTGATCGACGGGAGAAAGAGCAAGAGAAGAGGCGCCGCTACGACTTGTTGCAGTCACTATCACGGAATGTCAATTATGATGACCCTGAGGAAGATGCGCATGACCGACAAGCATTGGGGAACGAAGTTGAAGACATTGACGAGGACGATGATCTGGACGACAATTTCCAGGACTACATGGCAACTCCGATTCATGAAAGACTGGGAAGGGTGGTGGCTTTTCTGAGAGAGCACTGGTACTACTGCTTCTACTGCAAGTACAGATACAGCGACAAAGAAGAGATGGACAGCGATTGTTCCGGTCCCACGGAAGACGAACATGGCTGAGGTTCCTGCTCTTGTGGTGGTGTTACCCGAATCCACCATCATCAATCAACGGTGACACCAACGTCTCCCCCAGCCCCTTTCATTCACCATTCTCATTCACTCTTACCCAGAAGTTTGTCCCATTTGTTCGCGAACATGTTCGTCCGTTCTTGCAAATTTTTCTTCCTTCTTCATCCTCACCGTCTCCTCTCGCAGCTCTACCGTTTTTCAACCATTGTTGCTACTTCGCTTCATATTGTATCGTCCATTTCAAATGCGTGAAGCAGGCTTCCAGTATTCATCAGCGTCTTTTGATCATCACTCAATTCGTCTCATTCGCTTCTCTTAAATAAAAATGTCTGGCAACACAGTGAACCTCAACTTCTTCCTTGCGAAGAACGGAGTCTCATGGGAGAACATTGGCATCACCAAGCCAAACACGGAATGCATTGCAGGACAAGCATCCACCCCAGCCTCACCTCGCCCATCATCAAGGAGCTCGATACCTCAACCATCATCGTCGGTCAGTAAACGGAGCAGCAAGTCGCCAACATCAGAAGCGAGACAGCAAGCCGCTCGCTCGCTCATCCGCAAGTGGTCCCCTCACCAGGGAAGCCTGGAACGACGCAAATACCTGAAAGCTCCCAAGTCCCCCTTCGCAAGCACGTTCCACATCAAGAATTCCCCAAGCATGTCTGATGAGAAACGACGAAAGCGAACCACCGACATCACCAGATACCGCAAGTACATCAAGGAACGAACTTACGATCTAGCGGAGGATGCTGCAAGCAAGGCGCGGGAGGCCGCGGAGAAACTGTGGGCGGCTCACGACGAGGCGATGAACGCCGCCATGGCCGCGGAAGCCGTTGCTGAGCAGGCGGAAAAGGCCTTGGCGAAGCTGCAAGAGGGGAAAGAGGGCAGCGTTGACGATCCCGGGGCCGGCGACGATCAAGCGCCGAACGAGACCATCAGCATGGACCGATTCCCCGAGCACAAGAACATGCTCGACTGCGGCGCCAACCAGATCGCCGCCGGCTTCGCGGACCTCGTCGGCCGGGAGTTTGACGGTCGCAGCGATGCCGATTCGGAGAGATCCCTGGAGGAATCGGAGGACGAGCTCCGGCAGATGAAGAGGCTCTTGCCCCCCCTGCAACGAAAGGACAGGGCCACCGAGAGAGCGATCAGTCACGCCAGAAGTTTGAAGGCCAAGGGCGAACCGGTGAGTATGGGGCTCGTCCAGGCTATGGCGAACAAAGCTGCAAGGGAGGTGAAGGCAGGATCGATGAATGTGCAGGCGGCCATCAGGAAGGTGCGGGCTGATCGCTGGTCGCTCAAAAAGTCCGGAGAGCTGGAGAAGGAGAAGTCGAGGCTGAGCAAGGTACACATGGCGGAATAATGCTTGATATTCTTGCATATCTTGGAGAGGAAGGGGAAGTATTTTACATGGAAGAGAAGTGCCCGATGTAGATCAGCCGCTGGCCGAGCATCCTTGCCTGCGTACCATAGAAACCCCAAAAGCCCAATCAAACCCTCATCTTTTTTCCCAACTAGATTCATCCAAAAAGTCTCTTTCTTTCGACAGCGTGGTGAGATCCTGTGCGTTGGATCCCTCACTTCCGGTGACCGTTGCACTCGAGAGCTGACTACACAGAGCCGCGCCTCACCCCATGCCTTGCCAAATGGCTCCTCCTGTGCTTCTTCTTCTTCTCCGCCAGTCCCGTCCCGTCCTTCGCATACACACTCAACGCCCCACTGCCCCCGCACACCCCCTCCCCTCCCATGCATTGCATGTCGCACTGGTCATCATCCAGCTTCTTCGTCTGGACCATCTCATTCCCGCAGAAACATTGGCTGCCGTACTCGGTGCCCGAGATCTTGAAGCCGGCCGAGAGGCAGTGGTTCGCGCAGTCGACGCTGGTGTGGCCCGTGCCCCAGGTGCCGAGCGTGCGGATGCTGCGGTCGGGGGTGAGGTCGGAGTAGCAGCCGGCGTAGGGCCAGGCGGAGCCGTCGGAGAGGGTGATGCTGGAGGGGGGAGTACCTGCGGTGGTGCTGTTGTTGGTATCAGATGGAGTGGTGGTGGTGGTGGTGGAAGATGACATGGAAGATGATGATGAAGCGGGTGATGCTGCTGATGAGGTCGCAGGATTAGTAGTCGTTTGGCTGGATGGGGAGGCTGCATCGTTGGAAGATTGCCCCGCAGCAGGAACCGTGTCCTTCGTCTCCGTGGTTGGAACCTTGTAACCAGCGCAATTGGTCTGGATGGTGGCATCGGCAGGCCCCGGCTGGATGGGGTTACAACCTGGTAAGCTCGGCAGTGGGCCGACCACATCGGAGTCGCCAGTTGTTGCAGTCATTTTGCAATTGTACATTTCGTCGTTCGAGAGCAATTCGAAGCAGGCCGCAGCCCCAGCACCGCTCTCGCCAACATAGCACTTGGTCTTCACCCCTGAGGCGTCGGAAGGATCGAGGGCGATTGCATCTTTGAGGCTGCCTTCGCCGTCCTCCCAACCGTTGATCTACATGTTCCATGAGTAAAAGTGTCGCCCACAGGTTTGACCAAATGCACTCACAAAATCCGCATGCATGCCGTAGCCAGTGCCGTCACCCTGAGCCAGCACCCACGGGACCGTTGCCTGAGGCTTGGAAGCAAATGCACTGACGTCGTGATGAAACTCCATGAACAGCTGTGGTAAAGCCTTGGTGTGGTTTCCGCTGCATTTACCGCCTTGTGGGCTATCCCCATCACCAAAAACAACATGCGCATACGGGTCGCTGGGATCAAAGTCCTCGGAGCCATCCCAGCAGAATGGAAACCAGATCTCTCCAGAGAAGCCATCCGAACCTGGGCACGACGTCACGGCTTCTGGAAAGCTACCGACCGAGACCTTCTCTGGCCCTGTGAAAAACTTTAGCACCATCTACAACACGTTGTCCGGTCACAGCCGAAAGAAAGAATGTAGTGACTGACCATGACAATACCACCTTATGGACTTGGTAGCCAGGTCCGTCGCGGAGTCATCGTGTCTCAGCATGGCGTTCCCGGAGATCATCTTGAAGCCGTTCGGAAACATGGTGCGAGGGCCGTTGTCCGCGGTATCGAAATGGTAATAAATCTCCAGGTGTGGGGGAACCTTTGTGTAGGTATCATCAGCACCGTGGAAGTACATTGCCGGGAACCAGTAATTGCTGTGGTCGACCTTGGGCCCCATGTTGTTGCACTTGGAGGACTGGGCTGTCGTGTAATCCCAGTCGGTCTTGAAGGCATCTCCACCGTAAATCTCGTGAACATGGTTGCTGGGACTTTGGCCTAGTGCCATGACTGGGTCGAGACGCTCAGATACCAGAGGGTCCGGTTGGGCACTGAGCACGAAGTAGGCGCCTTTATACTCGATACCTCTGACATATTTGGAGCTCCATAGGAAGGCAAATAAGCCCAAGATAGAGCGCCTATGCAAAGCAGAACGCATGATGAACAGTGGGACAGAGCTTGGTCACAGGAATCTCAGCTTCCTGTGGCGACGTTGTTTTTAGGATATGCAAGCAAACGAGCCAGTACAATGAAAAGAGCGACCTCAAAGAATGTAAAGAATGGAAGAGAGCCACAGGCTCAGGTCAATGATGATAAAAGAATGTACGGCTGGCTGAGGCAGCAAATAGCGATTAAAGAGGAACAAGAACAGGGAGGGCTTTCAGTGCTTTTGTATACGAGGCATGTTGGTATTGAGGGGGGCTCTCATGGAACTAAGGCATGAAACCAAACGCAAGTTCGAGCGTCAATATGGCTACGAGCGGATCACCGCGAGCCACCATAATCTCCTGACAAAGCTGAGCGAGGGTGGGACCCGGGGTCAACGAATCCTTGTCAATGTTTCCGTGGATCCATCACGGATAACAAAGCTGCGATGCTGCGGTGCAGCGGTGCAGGCTCAATGAGCCAAACCAAAGAAGATGGAATGATTGAGGGTCACGCCATAGGACTGCGGAGTCCAAATAAGATTGTACCTAGAATGTGTGGGACCCGTTGGATCGATAGTCATGGTAGTTGCCAAAGCGTTTCACAAATAATTGGCATTACGGGCGGATGGCCGAAATGCGGTCGACTTTCTCCTTTGAAGGTTTGCCCTTTGGATATTTACTTGCCAAAGGTAAGTGTAGGATTGTTGCTACACCGACCAGGGCATTTAGCAGACAGTGAAAGGATGGTACTTCATTCTCCTAGATCAGCACAGCAATATCATGTCACTCACCAACAATGTCTCTGGAGTCCGTCTGATTGATTTCATTCAGGGGTTTGAACCTCGCATGTCCGGACCAAGTGGTGAGGCGGCGTCAAATTCCAGTCTTGGTAGCAAAGGCCGTAGTTAGCGCCCGCCCATGCGCCGCATCTGCAGCAAATTCATCTCTCCGGCATCCCTGCAATTTGGCCGTCCCGTATGGCCGTCCCATAGGTCCATCCCCAGCCTTTTGATTTGGCCTTTGGCCTCCTCTTTTCAAGGTTGCACCGTTGTGCATGGTAGTAGTAGTAAGATGGATAAAACCCCTCTTTGACCCCTGAATCCAAATGTTTCCGGGATTCTGGAAGAGCCAGGGACAAGCTAGTCCAAACTGAGCCTCGGCCACATTCAACGGCGGATTGGCGTTGATAAGACAAGGTGGCCTCGGTCAACTTGACTTCATATCAATGAATCACGAACCGTGGACGAACGTCCCATCAAGGGATGAACGGCTCGTGTCTCGTCAGGGTCCTGGCCTGATTCTGTCAAGGCCCCACAATGCTATCAAGTCTGCATTCAACGATTCTCACTCAGCGCAATGGAGGTAGCTGCTGAGGGCGCTGTGGCCAGGGTTCTCAGTACTCCTCAAAAGCGTCCGGGTCGTGCCCGAAGAGCTGCACGATCACCGTAGTATCATCCCTCAGTTCCCGCGAGAGAGGGGGCTCAGCTGTGACAAGTCCGAGCAGTCGATCCTCATTTGCCCCTCCAAAAGCATTTCTGACCAGATGAGTAGCAACATTCTCGTCTACGTTCACATAGTCCTTTTCCGTGATTTTTGCCTGCTCCGTATACTTCTTGCCAGGTACCGGCTTCGACTTCTTCGACAGGTCTGAAGGCGCCAGGATCTCCGGTGTCCCTTTGGCAAGATCAGGCGGCGGCGCTGGCCTGGACATGTCGTGTGTCTGAAGCCAACGGCCTACCAAGTCAACGGCTTGTTCATTGCTCAGATGGTCCCATAGCCCATCAGAAGCCATGATGACAAAATCACCACGATCAGGATCGATCTTGATCGTCGTTACCACCGGCTCCGCTGTCAGATATGGGGGTGATTTCAGCCCTTCGCGTACATCAGGACCGAAAAATCGGTCCTTGGCCTGTTCTTGCACTTCTCGCGACCACTTCCAGCGCCCATCCCCAAAGGCTCGGGTCACCGCAAGCCCCAAGAGCCGCCCCTTCTTGATCATATCAGGCTCATTTGGGTGCTCCTTCTGAAGTCGCTGTATCTCGTCCTCGTTGTGCCCGGTCTGGTCAACCGAAAGGGGAATTGCCTTCCATTCGCCCTTGTCATTTCTTCGGCCGAGTACAGCACGAGAGTCGCCGGTGCAAGCAACTTTGAATTCCTTAGTCTCTTCGTTGAAATAAGACACCAAAGCACAAGATCCAGAGTAGGCAGCTCCTACTTCGCTAATGGCATCATTCAGAAACCTTGTCCCTTGTACTGCCTGGGTTGCAACGCTCATGATGTCATGATCAAGATCCAAGAAAGCTTTCTTGAGACCCTGGTCAGCGGCGGTGGATGTAAGTGGTTCAGTCGCAAGCTGCAACTCATTAACGATGTAGCCTCGCAAGTAGGTCGAGAGAGCGAAAGCGGTCTCGGACCCGGCATGTCCATCAAAAATGCCAGCGACGGACCAGAGTAATTCATTAGTGAGATTATTACAGGCGTATAGGGTCATCGGTGTGTCTTCCGTGGGAAGATTGCTGGGTACCTGGACTTGGTCTTGTCGAACCAAACTGCCACCAATCTTGTGCGACGTCTCTTGCCATTGGAGAAACCCATTGACATGGCCAGAGGACCGAGGTGGATTTACAGGCATGTACTTATAATTGTCTGAGAGCTGCTTTTGGTCTTCAGTAGAATCTCGTGTGTCTAATTGACAGGTCGCCGTGGAGGTGAAGCTAAACATGGTCGCCAATCCAATAGCTACGACAAGGCGTGACGCGTTGGTCGACCGCGAAGACCATCTGTGGCCATTGGCTTGCTGCGGATGCGCAAGGCGATGCCTCGCTCTTCTTTGTGTAGGAAACAAGTAAAAATTCAGAGGAGAGCCACAACTGCTTTCCAAAAGCAAGCTTCGCCCTGTTGACCCATTCGTTCTACCTACATTGGCGGTGCAGTGCACCACTCGTTGTAGAAGCATTTCACCATAGACTGGAAGAAATTCCCGTGTCAGCCGCTCATGCGAAACAGAAATGCTGGAGGAAGTCAGTAATCAAGATTGAATTTCGTTTATCGATGTTCTGAGAAGGAAGCGCCAGCCAGTTGTGCCCACTGAAAATGCTTCACGAAAGGAGATGCCTTTTGCTGTAAGGCTGAAATTGATTGGAGCCGGTAGCAACGGGGAAGCCGGCAGTCAGAGATTGATTGCCAGATTGGGCCTCGATCTGCACCGATTCTCCATCGTTCGCAGAGATGGCATGGGTAAAATGAGGCTCTGGCTGTCACCCTCGGGCTTGACTAGACTCGACTTTTCATGGTCATACTACTCTTGAATTGTTTCCTTGTTGGCTACAAGGCTACCATCCTACAATACGCTCTGCTCTACTCTGCACCATTTATGTCCACTTTTCCTCCACGGTCAATCTTGTGATCTAGGCTTTCATTTTTCCTCACGTAGACCATCCCTACAGGATCATTCTGGCCTTTCAAAATTTCCCATTGACCAAGACCGAGATGCTTGGGCGCCTTCCTGATTCCCCTCCCTCCCCCACCAATGATCAAATTACCAGGCCGATAACTTGGGTTCGCCTCCATCCTTCGAATGGCCGAATGATGTATCCAGGCATCTTCTGGGATGTCCCGCGTTTCGCCCATAGGTAGAGGCAAACTGATGGCCTTCCAGGAGCCGTCCGGGCGGAGATCCATGCGTCGAAATGGCATGTACTCCATAATTTTCCACGATATGACAGATCCAGCCGCCAGGCCGTTGTTGAATTCCAAGCAATCGTGCAAGACGCCTTTCGTGGCTGCCGTCTCGAGATGTGTCTGGAACCTGGACTTGCTAAGAGCCTTGGGTTCCATACCTGAAGCCCAGCCCGGCTCTTGTTTGTCGGATTTGGTTCTCTTGAAAACACTCATGTCGCTCGCAGCTCGCGTCACTTGTATCTCAGGCATAGAAGGCCCCTCGGATGACGTCGCGGCCACGGTCATCTCATTGCTGTACCTATCATCGCAACACTTCAATTCAAGCATTTTATCCAAGTCAAAGTCCAAGCCAGCACGTTGCGCTTCACGTACCATCCAGACTAGCGGCCCATGGCTGAGTGGTGACTCTTCACCATCGGCAGGCGGCCACCCGCCACCAAGATCTGCATGACATCCAGGGAACCAAAGCTCCTCAATATCTTGATTTGCCTTCTCGTCCTCGTCTAGATCCTCTTCGGGGTCTTGCAGCTCGTCGGGAAGGTAGGAAGATGTCGTAGACTTCAAGGATGATGTTTCCATATCTAAAGTCTGAGGCCGCCCACGCTCGCCGGAAAGCGCCTGCCGTGGGCTTTTAGACCTTTCGAAACCTTGGCGACTCCGCCTCACGCGTGATGGTCGCCTAAATCGGTCCACTTCGTTCGATCGTGGTGCCAAATTGTTCGCTCCTGTATCCCTATGCGTATCCGCTGGGTTGGGCTTGCGAGCATGGCGGAAATGATTGTGCTGTCGCTCTTTCCGAGGGTGAGAGGACTTTCCTTCAGAAATCAAGTCCTGACGGAACTTGGCCCTCCTTTCGTCGATGCTGACAGCGTGGCGAATGATCTTGGCGGAGCTTCGAGCCGTGTAGGGGAATTTAGATCGCTGCATCCACGCGTTTTCGAATCTCGGTACGCTATTGACTTCTCCATGTTAGCTATAGATTCTTTGCCTAAGACTCAGAGCCTCAATACAGTCTCTAAGAAAGGAGAGACTTGTATTTCACATCCACCCCTGTGAATGGAGAATTGAGGCATCCGCCCAGAATCACGTACCAGTATCGAACAACCCTAAAAAGCGGATCCGCCTGACTGGTCGGCTGAAAGTGCTCCGGAACGCTCGCAAGTACTGGAGCATCTCTTCTTTCTTTTGCTTCTCTTCTTCCGTGGTATCTTCCCTCCGCTGCCACTGGGCAAAGGCCTTCCAAGCGAATCGAGCCATTTCTTCATTGCCCTGACTTAGCAGGCCGACGTGATCAAGCATCTCCGCCAGAAATCGCGCAACATACGCGCCTCGGCTGAATCCGAAGAAGTAAATGTCATCGTCATCATAGCATGACATGAGGAATTTGTAAGCACCCTCAGGGGTCCAGTCAGCCGGATGCCTTGCGCACGTTGAAGTATACTCTTACCATGACGTGGGCATCAAATGAGGTTCCTAGCTCGGTCAGTCTTCAGCAACGTGGAGATGGAGCAATCTCAAGCCTACCAACAGCCGAATCTTTCGCTTTCATATACCAGGAATTCAAGCGGGAAAGCATGCTGGTATGGGAAATAGATTGTGTGTTTACCTGCCAAGGGTTCGAGACTCAGCGTTCCTTTGCCTCCTTTTGAGCAACGACTTCCTGCGATACGGGTGTCCTGTGTGACTGATCCACAGAGTGACTGAAAATATGGCTTAAGCTGTACTTACATAAGTACCTATCCCGGGCTTGTTTGGTGAGCCGATTTCTCTAGTTTCATATTACAGGGTCTTGACGCACTTGATAGTAATGCTTGTCGCCATTGCTGCGATCGAGCATTCTATAGATTTTGAGGATATTGCTATCGGCGTCCGTGCCCTGGAATTTGTTCCCTGACTCATTGCCAAAGTCAGCAGATGTCTAAATCCCGATACACCCAACATGAGAAGCGCTTTGCATGCTCCCAAAGGTCATCAGTGGGCTGATTCTTTCCACAGCATAGGTCGAGCACACCGGCTAGACGGGTGGTGATTTTCCATACCTGTCCCATCAAAACAGAGTATAACTCGTCGTCGTCTGCGGAGAGAACCACCTTCACCTGCGCCAGGTAAGGCAGAGTGCTTGTTCATGTTGCACCTCCACCGCTTGGACCTCTAGATTACCGGACTCATGGGAACACAATCGCGCTCCACAAAGAAGACGGAATGAGCCCGAAGATGTAGGCAAGACGCTTCAGCGTTTGTAAATATATCTTGAACGCCAAGTTGTGAGGAATTGGTAGAGAGACAAACTAGAGAGCACCAATTACAGCTCGTCAGAGACATCCACGTCAGTATTCACGCAAGCTAGAGTCCGGAAAATGTGGCAATCCTGGTGGCAACGGTAGTCATTCGCTTGACGAACAATTTTGAGACTTATCAAAGGACCACGATTGGCCGGTCCCACAATCGGCCTCATAGCTCTGAGCTCTTGCTATTTAGGAACCAGCTTGACAAGTGACAGCTCTTCTTAGCCGCATGAGACTAATTCAAGTCGTGAAGAGTGAAGATCAAAAGACATGGAGGTTTCTTTTCAGGGTCAAATCCCGAACTGGGCTGCTGAGACATGCTAGACAGACTCGGGGAGAATAGCCAGCCATTAGTCTTAAACTAATCTGATCGGTATACTTCCGGAGGCCTAAACTTTGCTCAACTTGCCTCTACCAGCTTTGAGCGTCAAAGCACGCGGACGGATCACGGTAATTCATTCTGCATACTGCAAGAGGAATCTATCAGCTGGACGGGTGCAGGGATTCGTATCCAGAAGATGATTGAAGAGTCCTTAAGGAAGTAGCATGCAGCAAAGTTGGGGTCGAAATGCAGGCCAACTCCTCCTGTGGAATGGGTCCTATCGACTCTCTCCACTGTAATAGTGAGGTTGTTCGGGTCCTTTTTGACGAGACCAATAAAGCCAATCTTTCCGCATTTAGCTATAATCTCGATTGCCTAGCGTGAAATCGAGGGCTGAACACGTCGCACCTTGATATCCCATAGTCACAGGGAGACTCCGCCTGTCCAAGTCTTTCTTATTTCCGACAAGTGGGCCATTACCTGACCAATTGACTCGATTTGTGACAGAAGATCTTCCGAGCAACTCGTAAGCTATTGGACCTTCATGTATATCTGCAGCATCAATTCTCGAGACACACTTGGACTACCCCTCACATACTCCAAGTCGAAAGTCGGATTTCCTTGCCACTTGGAGAACTACAGTGCATATCTACGGCTGTCGGAGAAGCTCGCTCCTACTGAACTTCCAACTCGCATTCTCATTGGCGCTGAGGCTCTCTGTTGACCGCTTCACGCACCACACGAGCTGATCCAGAATCCACTAGGACAAGCTCGGTCCTCATCAAGCTCTCGACAGCTAACATTTTTAGCCGGAAACGCGAATATCGACAAACATTTGCTGAGGTCCAATTAAGCTATCGCCCAATCATGGAGCTTGCCAGATTGTCGAGATCGCATTTAGTAGTACGGAGGGGCAGCTGTGAAAGGCAATTGTTCCTTTGGAACCACTTCCATTTTATTGACATCTTAAGAGGCCCTGCGTCTTATGTGATCCCTTCGTCTCCTGCGTGCTTTGAGCTTCATTTGGGCACGTCACTGGAGCACTGCTCGTCAAATTGCCATCGCTGCTATCATGTTGCGCAGATTGTCTACTCGCGCTGGCTTGACCAAACACAAAAAGGACGAGGAGGCCAATGGGACTCCCAATGGCCACGCCAATGGCCGTCTTTCCAAGGATGGGAAGCCTGGGCTAGAAAAACGCGGGTCCTCCTTCATTCCCATTAAATCCTCGTCGAAAAAGCCAGAAGCGCATGATAATTCCACGGGTCGAGTAAATGTTGAGCATTCCTTTGAGCAATTTGCGCAACTCATCCATGCCGCTCGAAGCCCCTTGCCGACACAGTCTGGTGATGGGTCGTATCAAGATCACGCAGAGCCTTCTGGGTTTATGCAAGATGTCAAAGCGCTGGGCTTCAAGGACGCGAGGACTTTGATGGACGTCATGAAGACGAAGACTACGGGTCAATTGCAAGATGATAAAACTTACATCATGGAGCGAGTGATACAGGTCAGTAACAACCTTCCTTTCCAAGATTGCAGAGCTGATCAGAACCTAAGCTCGTGGCGGCATTGCCCACCCTGTCACAAACGCGGAGGGACTTGACGAATTCATTCATCGACGAGCTTTGGAATTCTTTGCAGCATCCACCAATGAGTTACTTGGGGGACAAATTTACGTACAGATCCGCGGATGGTTCCAACAACGTGAGTCGACCGCTCTACAGAAGGCGCACCCTAGGTCATTAATGCCTTTACAGAACGTTTTGTACCCTCATCTTGGAGCGGCAAATACCCCGTACGCCCGATCTGTACCTCCGAACACCATTATGCCTGGAGCGTTACCGGATCCTGGACTTATCTTCGACAGCGTCATGGCGCGACGCGAGTTCAAACCTCATCCCAACAAGGTTTCAAGCGTCTTTTTCTACTGGGCTTCTCTTATCATCCACGACTTGTTCCAGACAGATCATCATGACTTCAACAATTCTCAGACGTCGTCTTACCTTGACCTGTCCACTCTTTATGGTGATACTCAGGAGGACCAGGATCAAATCCGGACCTTCAAAGACGGAAAGTTGAAGCCCGACTGTTTCTCGGAAGCCAGATTGCTTGGATTTCCTCCGGGGTGTGGAGTGATGCTTATCATGCTGAATCGATTTCACAATTATGTTGTTGAACAGCTTGCGGTCATTAATGAAGGCGGGCGTTTCACGAGGCCCAGCGAAGGCCTGACGCACGAAAAGCGCGAGAAATCGTGGGCAAAGCACGACAATGACCTTTTCCAAACTGGCCGCTTAATTACATGTGGACTGTATATCAACATCACATTACTGGACTATCTTCGAACAATTGTAAACCTCAACAGGAGCAACACGACTTGGACTCTGGATCCAAGAGCCGAGATGGGACGATTGTTTGGCAAAGATGGAACTCCCTCGGGTGTGGGAAACCAATGCTCAGCTGAGTTCAATCTGGCCTATAGATGGCACTCTTGCATAAGCGAGCGTGATGAGCAATGGACTGAGGATCTTTATCAAAACCTCTTCGGCAAGAAGGCCGAAGACGTAACTTTGCAGGAACTCATGATGGGACTGGGGAAATGGGAGCACGGTCTTGATAAGGATCCTCAGAAACGGGATTTTGCGGGTTTGCCCAGAGATGCTGACGGCAAGCTCCCCGACGATGATCTGGTAAAGATTTTCACAGAGTCCGTGGAGGACCTTGCCGGCAACTTTGGACCGAACAATATTCCCAAATGCCTCAAAGCGATCACCATCCTTGGCATGCAACAGTCGAGAGCATGGAATCTGGGATCCCTCAATGAATTTCGAAAGTTCTTCGGGCTAAAACCTCATGAAACCTTTGAAGATATCTGTTCAGAGATCGAGGTATCGGACAACTTGCGAAACCTCTATGAGCATCCCGATTGGGTCGAAATGTATCCGGGTATGGTCTCCGAGGACGCAAAGAAACCTATGGTTCCTGGCGCCGGCATAACACCCTGCTTCACAATCTCAAGAGCCATACTTTCGGACGCGGTCACGCTCGTCCGAGGCGATCGATTTTACACCATAGACTACCATCCAAGGAATCTGACCAATTGGGGCTACAGTGAAGTACAATATGACTTGGCTGTCCAGCAGGGTTGCGTGTTTTATAAGCTGTGCTTACGAGCCTTCCCCAACCACTTTTCGGGAAACTCCATCTACGCGCACATGCCTATGACCATACCAAGTGAAAATCGCGTCATCATGAAGGACCTGGGTAGAGAGGGCGACTACAGCTGGGAGAAGCCCAAACGGACACCGCCACGGGTGGATCTGATGTCGTACAGGGCCGCAAAGCATGTCTTGGAGCACGCTCAAGACTTCAACGTCGTGTGGACCGAGCCATTTGTTTGGCTTATGGGACAGCAAGGTGCCGACTTCATGCTAAGTGGTGACACAAAGCTCCACGCACAGCAGAGAAAGATCATGGGCGAGGCACTCTATCGGGACAAATGGCATCAGCAGATCAAGGACTTCTATGAGTACATTACTTTGAAGCTTTTGACTGAGAGGAGCTGCAAAGTTGCCGGCATCAATCAAGTCGATCTGACACGGGACGTTGGGAACCTAGCTCCCGTACATTTTGCAGCCGACGTCTTCTCACTCCCGCTGAAAACGAAGGAATCCCCTCAGGGCCTCTACTCGGAAGAGGAACTCTACATGGTGATGGCGGTGATTTTCACTTGCATCTTCTTCGACCTTGATCCCGCCAAATCATTCCCCTTGCGCATGGTCACCAGATCCGTGACGCAAGCACTTGGGAAATTCATCGAAGCCAATGTCAAATCGTTGAACATGACCGGTTGGATCGCGGGCATTGTGGACGGCATACATCACAATCACACGCCACTTGAAGATTATGGGGTCCATATGGTCCGGAGGCTCCTGGAGAGCGGACTTGGCCCTAGCGAGATTACCTGGTCTCAGATTCTGCCTACTGCAGGTGCCATGGTTGCCAATCAGGCCCAAGTCTTCACTCAGCTGATCGACTACTATCTTTCAGATGAGGGCAAACAGTTCTTGCCCGATATCAACAAGACGGCCAAGACACCCGGCCCAGCAGCGGACGAGCGGCTCTTGCATTACGCGATGGAAGGTATTAGGTTGAATGGCACTTTTGGCTCGTATCGGATTGCGACGAAGGACATGACAATCAATGACAGCGGGCGCCCCGTACAAGTCAAGGCAGGTGATAAGGTCTTCACTAGCTTTGTGAGTGCCAATCGCGAGGCTGAATTTTTCCCCGAGCCCGATCGAGTGAAGCTGGATCGACCGATAGAGAATTACATTCACTACGGGCTCGGAGCGCATGCCTGCCTTGGTGCAGAAGTGAGTCGCACCGGGCTCACAGCCATGCTGAGGGTTGTGGGAAGATTGGACAACCTGAGGAGGGCGCCTGGTGCGCCCGGACAGCTGAAGAAAATCCCAAGACCTGGAGGGTTTTACATCTACATGCGTGCTGATCATGGAAGTTATTGGCCATTCCCAACCAGTAAGCATTCTATGTCCATCCTGTCTTTGGATTGCAAATAGTTTACTGACAAAGATTGTAGCGATGAAGGTTCACTGGGATGGCGAACTTCCTCCAGTGAAGAAGACGTAAGAGTGTGGGTTGGTCTGTGCAGTATCATGCTTTGGCAATTCTACCAGTAGCTCTCGTAGTTCTTCCTGTAATACGATCGATTCACTCCCTGTAATCACGGTCCGGAGACTATGAGGTATGCCTTTCCCGGTTGCGTGAGGTCATCACATCATCGCGGCCCACCAACTTTGTCATCCGACTGAAACCTGCACATCTCGGCTCAACAAAGGTTGTATGACACCAATGTGAATACTAATACGAATACATATCCCCCACCTAAAACATGTTTGACTTTTCAGGCACATGAGTTTACAGAACATAGATAGCACTTCTCATCATCATCATTATTCCAACTGTTCTCTCTGCGGCGCTCGGCTAAAGTGCCTGTCAGATTTAGGCTCCTTTAGCGGGTCACTTGCCAACGTTTAAGCGGGGGATCCGCTGCCCTGACACTTAAAGCCGGCGCTTTTTGGCTCGTCTCACTGCTAAACTGACTCGGTTCAATCATTTTGCTCCCTCACTAGTCTAAGCAGCGGGTGGCGTGAGCGCGAATCGTCAGCCTGCATGACGGCTTGACGGTCCGTTGATTTAAATTTGAATAACGGAAGTCCATCAGAGATGGCCTCCTTCAATGATGGGACTTCTTCTTCTGACCAAGACTTCTGTTCTTCCACTCCGCGGCCAATTCCTGCTATCACTACCGCTGGAAGGCCTCGCCGGCTGACTGAACGAAGCGAAGGCCTCGAGAAGCCCTCCTCTCACCAGACGAGCCAAGCCGTCTCATCCGAAGATTCGAGAGCAAATCGAGCGCACAGCATCTCACAGCAACTTCCGTCAATCAATACAAGCCCTTTGCCGTTTGGTTTCCTTGGACCTACATCAGCGCATCTGGACGACACGACAAATACCCTGAAAGCTGCCAGTCCTTCCTCGAAACGCACTGCCCCGATCGCAATCCCTCAGCGGAAGATCGACCCGGAGGCAGTGATAACACCGCTCAGTGGACGCCCAAGACGCTTTGACGACTCGGCTTTTGCTGCCTTTCAGTCCTCCCGTGCTTCTGAAAAGTCTGCTCGTTCACCCAATACTCGATCTTGTTACAGCTCCTCCCAAGGCAGCCAAAGCTCCACCGACGACTCCCTAGGTCATTCTCCACGCCAGCCCTGCAACATATCGCACATGCATCGCGGACCGCCTTCACCTCTTGCGCCAACCATGTCCAGCCGCAGTCCCAATACTGAGCAGGGGTCTGCACCTGGACCGCGCAATCCCCGCCGTCCACCCCATGGTCTCAATCTCTCCAACCTCCCCAGATACCAGCCCCCGAATCTCCCAAGCACGGACGCCAACGTCAGCTCATCCAGTCGCAACACCTTCCGCAACCTGAATCCACAGTCACGCCCTTACCGTCCGGGTTCAGATGCCCAACAAAAGCTCCAACAGTATCAGAGAGACTACGTGGCCAATCTGAAGAGGACTGCAAATCCGTCGCAATCCTTCCTCTCAACCCCAGAGTCTCCCCGATTGGCACCACTTGGAAGCCCCGGAGGACCCGTGACCCCTTTACTATTGGAAGCCCAAAGTGACTATTTGTTAGCAGGAAGCAGGAACTCATCGCCTGGATCATCGACCGGACGTGAGCTTGTGGAGCAGCTGGTCCGAAGGGAAAATGAAGGGAGACAGCATCCCGAGGCTGGATCAATTAGCCCGGCAATGAGTCCAGCTCTGAGTCCTGCCGTAAGCCCTGCTGGAGGTAGGATTTGAGTGTGAATCCACGAATTGTAAACCTCGACATGGTACATTGGGGGGTGAGGGAGGATGGGGGCGCAAAGGTAACTCTTACGAAGGCTCGATATTATAAGGCGCAAAAGGGGACTGATACCATCAACCTCCGTCAAAGAATTGACGTTGAGACACCGGTCGCAAAGGCGCATCGGTACATAGCAGGCATGACATACAAGAACAATACATCAAAGAACTTGCAATTGCTCAACATAGCTGGTGATAGCGAAGTGCAATTTATACCACATTTCGGCATGGCATGCACCGGCTATCCCTCGCTTTGCTGGGAAGTCAGCACTTTCCTGTCATGGTTAGTTCCCGCCTGCCCTAACCCTACTACCCTATAAGGCATTGGCCTGAGCACCTTGTAAGATAGGGACTGCCCAGCCCGGGCTCTAAGCGCCCCTCCCTGGAGTGTTCCGTAAAAGGAAACGCTGACTTCCCAGCAAAGCGAGGATTTTGTTCCGTCCCATCATCACCATCCAGTGCTGAATGCTGGCTCCGTCAGCACAGGTCTCTGTTTGAGCATCTACCGATCTCAGAAACCGTGACAAATCAATGATGGGAAAGGATGTATACCCCACGAAAGGGGCTCATTTGTCCAGATCTTTCTCCTATAACCACAAGAGCTTAAGCTGGTATTCCTGGAGATATTATACATTCTGAACCGAAGAGGTTATGCACCCTCCTATCTGAATCATGGGCCCTCGCAATGTTGCATACACATCCGAAGAATGGCAAGATTGGGTCGATTTCGAGAAAGCCGCAGATGGCGGACACCAATCCCCCTGTGCCCTTACAAACACCCCTTCATCGCCGCTTTCAGAAGGTTCAAGGAAGCGGAAAAGCTCTTCTGATAGCCAGTCAAAGGAGCCTGTCACCAAGAAGCCGAACTCAGAGCGGGTCAGTGCCCAAAACAAGAGCCACAGCATAGTCGAGAAGCGGTATCGGACCAATCTGAACTCCAAGATTGCCGAATTGAGTACCTGTCTACCTAAATTGCGTGGTGAGGGTAATACCCATGGCAAAGAGGGAAGTGAGGGGCCCATGTTGAAGCACAATAAAGCGACGGTCATGACTGAGGCGATCGCCTACATTCAGCACCTCGAGCGCCATAATGCCCTTTTGGAGCAAACAATCGCCGTCCTTCAGAAGCATTCGGAGTCTGAGCAAGCTCCAATCAGTCAAGCCGGGGACTCCATGCTAGTCAGAGACGTCGTGACCTCATCCGAAGCGCCACAAGCCTCTCCAATATTCACAAAATCTGAAGTTGATGTCTCTGAAGACTCAAAGGCTATCAATGGTATGATCCACGTGCCAGACGAGTGGAGGAAGCTATGGCGAGGAGAGCTACACAGGTATTCTCCTACAAGCGATGAAGGTAGCGAGAAAGCGAAATCTAGCCCGTCATCAAGCCCAACAGCTATAAGCAAGGGAAAATACGCAGTGATCGGTACTCTGGCTGGTTTGGCCGTCTTGGATGGCTTCTCTGCTACTCCTGAACAAAGGTCTAGCGATCGCGGATTGTCTGCGTTGCCTCTCATACGCCGTCTTCCAAAGCCTTCTTACAATATATTCCCACGATCGCTGACGACACATCCATCAATGTCTTTCTCACTATCTCCATTCTTGCTTTCGCTCTTCAAGGCATTGGCCATATTCTCTCTACTCGGGGCTCTCCTGTTCATCTACCTATTTACCTCAAGGCCGCCAAATCGAAAAGTCAGAATGAGCCCCCCGCCCAAAACCAAAGACCAATTGGAACATTTGCAACCGGCCCCCTCCCTGGCTTCGCCGTTGGAGGTACGGCAGCGGGCATTCTTGACTGCTTTGCAGACAATTTGGGTACCTCGACACCACGTGCTCCCAGAGCTATTGGCATTGAATGTCGAGACAGCGGCTTATGTTATTCGCCAGCTCCTTGGCTGGACCACGTACTCATGGGTCACGGGCCGCAGTGAAGCGGAAGAGATTGCCAGAGTGAGAGCATGGGACATTGCAATCGACGCACAGCTATCCGGCGGTGATGCCGAAATCAGCAAAAGCAGGCTCGTGCTGTCTCTTTGGGCCTCAGGAACATTGCCAAGCACTCCGTCCAGGCTCATGCTCAAAGCGTTGCATATACGCATTCTCTTTTGGCAACCATCGAGCCTGCCCTGGGTGACGAAGCTACTGCACAAAATTGCTCGGAGGCTCGCACGGTGGCAATGGAACAAAGCATTCAGACTGCAAGCATGCCTGGATGCATTTGCTGTGGCATCAGATGCCGCCAACCCAGACCGCCTTCCGGACCACCTGAAAGTCTTGTTGAATTTTGCCAGTGACATGGTCATGACTGACGACGTGATCGAACGGGCTAACAATCTTGCATGGAACACGCCCACGCCAGACCGAGATGCCCTCGAGGACATTAGCGATGATAATGCGATGCGCGGACCCCTTGATGCAATTGCTTCTTGGACAAGCAGTACCTTGCTGACGTCAACGCTAGAGTCGGCTCTCAATTGTACCAGCGACATTCTCGAGGGCGGCATCCAGCACCAATTGGTCGTGGCTACAGATGCATCGCCGCCGGGCTCTCTGTGCAAGACTCGATGCATAGCCGCTACTGCAGTACTCTGTAACACAAACCGCCTGTCACATGTGCAACGTCTTGTTGAAACACTGATCGCATGTACTGTGGAAGAAGATGCATTAGGGAGGATGATTGACTCGGAGGCATTTCGGGACAGTCTCAACGAGCTTCCAAAGCCTGACAACCAGGACCTATGGATCTGTGCCAAATGCGCTTTGGTTGTACTTGAATCATATGATGAAGATAGGCATAATCCAGGTAAGGCAGTTGTCCTCTCGCAGTCTTTGCGCAGACTCGAGTTCGACGTCGCCAACATTGGTCTACTTGGTTGGACAGCACTTCACCGGTCCATCCTGTATGCGAGAGCGGACTCCTCTGGGGAACGTGCGAATACAAAGGTGCTGAGCTCTTTGGTTCAATCACTAAGACAGGCTTTGCCGGCATCGGCCCCATTGAATCCAGATACGGCCTGTTTGGTATTGGGTGCCTTCGACCGGCTAGCTTTCTACGAGCGGACCACGTCCAGGAGGACTTCGGCCGCTTCCGATGATACGGGATATGCAAGCATGAGCGCAAGCGATGACACAGACCCATGTATTGCAATTGAGGCATGAGGGAGATTCAGTGATCGTTCCCATGGTTTGGGACCGACCACAACGGCAAACAACAAGTCAAGGTATTGAGCGGTGATCTGGTGATCAACGTGAATCTGCCTTTCGGCGCCAACGTGGATCGCAAAGAGGATGTCACCTCCTGCAGCGGCCCTTGGTACTGGAAAGGACGACGAAAGGAATCGCGAGTCTGAAGAGACCGTGCTAGAGAGCGCCAAAGACCACGATCTGAGACGAAGTAGGTCCAAGACTTTTGAACGGCTTGAATGCGCGATTGGGATAGGTTTCCACCATGAATTTCCAATCGAGAGACTTCAGGCACAAGTCTCAGATGGCCCCCTACAGTATATATGTAGAGAGGGAGCTGAGGAGTCTAACGCCTACAGGAAGGTCCTGTGAGGTCCTGTGCTACGACATTCCCACGGTGCGTATGGCAGTATGTCGCGATATCTGTACCACCATACTTATGATTTATGGTGCCAGTACAAGCGTGCGACACGTGGACATGATCGTTTATGATTGGCCAATGGCTAGGGGCTGGACATCTTTTGACTTGCTGCTCGATGAACAAGCCTAGATGAGCTCCAAAGACCAAAGACGTGCTCATTGTGATGAGCAAGACCTCGATTGACAGTGCATTCGATAAAAATATAGAATGGAAATCAATCTCCAGTCTTTCGGTCTTCCAGCAATGTTGTGTCCCCCATCTTTCAGCGTATCACCATTCTGACGCTCGCCAAGCATCACGACATCAGCCTCAAACTCAATCCACCCCTCCTCAAATTCCAACTGCTATCGCTGCTTGGTCGGCTTCCTTGTCCGATGAAGCCCGACTACTCTTTACATGCCCCAATTCCTCAACGATCGTCCCTGGGCAATTAGTGTCACAAGCAATGCTCCTATCTCGGCCTCCCTCCATAAAATGACGTCCCCCATACCACCCACTTCATTGAAGCGGTCGCCCTCACTCCCCATATCCCCACGAACAGCCCCCTACCCCGATGCCATACCTGCCATACCCACAGCTCCCCATCGCAGCTCGCAGAGACACAGCAGCATCCAATTCGCGTCATTGCCACAGCGCCAATCTTCCATGTCTGCTCCTACCGCCGCTACCAACCGCCCACCATCCGCAGGTGCTGAGTCCTCCGCAGATGAAATCACGCCCATGATTGGGAGAGAACGAGGTCCGGCAAGCCAAAGGGGGGGCTATACTTATAGCACTGGGAACGGTGCGTACGGCCCACACGATGTTAGTGATGGTGTAGCGGGTGGAGGGGCAGACTCCGAGGATGAACCGGCGAACACGAGGGGCGGTGCTCCCACCAGGACTGCCAACACGGCTGCTTCTTCTTCTTCTTGGTCTTCTTCTTCGTCGTCGAAAAGACGGAGGGGAAAGGGGCAAATGGGTGCGGGGGGACGGCATGGTAGTGCTGCTGCTGCTGATGGCCCCACCCAGGGCGAGGGCGAGGCCGAGGGCGAGGGCCAAGCGAAAGCGGGATGGATGCACCGGTTGAAGGGGTCCCTGGAGAAGTATGGGAGCGTGGAGTTGGATAACAAGGGGAGTGTGGCGAGGGATCATCTCGCTCTTGGTATGTCTTTCCTTTCCCCCTCGCCTCTTGTGCCTCTTTGATACACCCTTCAGATTCATCCCCGTCCGTTCTTCCCCTTTGCAACCACTCCCCTGGCAGCATCTCGCCATATCCCCCACGAAGAACCACCTCACGCAGAAAGCTAACCCGGGCCGATGTTCTTATCTATCTAGAACGCACCTTCCTGGCCTGGCTCCGCACCTCCCTCGCCTTCGCCTCCATCGGCGTGGCCATCACGCAGCTCTTCCGGCTCAACACAAGCATCGAAAAGCACCAAGGCAACGTCCCCGACAACCCCCCCGGAGTCGCCCACCTCCGCCAAGTGGGCAAACCACTCGGCGCCACTTTCCTGGGGATTTCCATTTTGGTGTTGCTCGTAGGCGGGCGGCGCTACTTCGAGAGCCAGTACTGGATCATCCGCGGGAAGTTCCCGGCGAGCAGGGGCAGCGTGTTCTTGATCACGGCGGTGGCAGCGGCGTTGATCGTGACGAGTTTGGTGGTGGTGTGTGTGGTGGATCCGGGGGTGTTTGAGAAGCGGTGATGTGTGACTCCTTCTCTGCTGCCCCATGACCAGGCCCAAGAAAATGGTGGTCTATATGCTCATCAGGCCACATGTGGAGAGCTTCTGCCATCTCGCCCTACTGCACCTCAACCACTCCACCTACCTCTACTAGATTCCGAGGCCAGCAGCAGCAGCAGCCGCATCGGCACTGGCCTCGCCGCTTCACTTAGTCAAAGAACAAACCGACCAACTGACGGGCGTGAAGGAGGGATCACGATACTGCAGGTTGCATGCAACGGACTCCGTCCACCGACGACATGGGAAGCTTGCATGAAGGCCCTGCACAAAGTCTGTCCAGGTCGATCGTGCCCTGACCCGAGTGTCCGGAGCTCAGGGTGACGGTCAACTCCCAGCGCCGTAGGATTGGTGGATGGTGACAGGTCGAAGAAGATGGAGACGAAGCTTGCCGCCAGGGGGGGGCAGATCGGCTCAAAGAGGAAATGAGTGGACAATGGGATAACATCGTGCTGACACCATCAGGGATGCAAGTTCGGATGCGGCGATGTGAGTAGTGGATAAGTGGGCTAGCACGCGAGTCAATTGTGCAAGAGACGGGCCAAGACGGAGGAGGCTCAATGCGTGTATAGAGACACTACCCCTGATAGCATGGCACGGGAGGGTTCGTCTGGACTGAGGTCCCATAGCACCCGAGAACCATGGTCGCAAGACCTAGAGGTATGGGTTCGCAGAAGCGAGCTTGGTGCGATGTGTTTATCTGAAATGACACACTGTCAGATAGATCAAAGGACGTTTGACAGCGCCGATACTGTATTTTCATATGCCCCATTGACGTCTATCTAGCAATTTATCTCGTGTAGCCCGTCAAGCATGTTAATTGATCTCACTAGGAGGCCCCTGGGTACCTGAGCCCACGGCTACAAGCGCTCTCCAGGAGATCTAGATGAGTTGCTGGAAGGCACGATTGATGGGAGAGCGTGGCTTGAACCCCTTGTAGAAGTCGACGGTGGCAACGGCGCGTTTGCTGATACCTTCTGGTGTGAACTCGAATTTCTGTCAAGAGAGAGACCTGTTAGCCCCGATCAACAACAGGATGGTCCGGATCCTTACTCTATACACATCCTTGTACGCTCCACTGGCTCCGAAACGGTTGAGGCCAAATTGCTCATGCGAGTATCGCTCCCAGCCGAGGGTGGACATGACCTCAACACTCATGGAGGGGATGCCATCCGGCAGAACCTTTAGGCGGTAGTCCTTGCTTTGAGCATCGAACACTTCGAAGCAGGGAAGGGAAACCACCCGAGCAGTGAGATTGTGCTTCTCCTTGAGGTATTTGACGGCCTCAATGCAAATGCACACCTCCGAGCCTGTGCTGACGAGCGTTATGTCGGCCTTCTCGTTCTCGACCGCGACGTAACCGCCCTTGATACCGTTTTCAAGAGTCGAATTCTCCAGCTGGGGTAAGTTTTGGCGGGTCAGAGCGAGGATGGATGGGGTTGTTGTCGATGTCAAGGCCATGTAGTACGCGGCACTACACTCATTCCCGTCGGCTGGACGCCATACCATCATGTTAGGGAGAGCGCGGAAATGGGCGAGAGTTTCAATCGGCTGATGTGTTGGGCCATCTTCTCCAAGACCAATCGAGTCGTGGGTGGCGACGTAGATGACGCGTTGGTGAGAGAGGGAAGACAGGCGGACTGAACCAGCAGCGTAGGACACGAAGTTGAGGAAAGTTCCTCCGAAAGGAATGAGGGTCCCGTATGCAGAAATACCGTTCATCATACCGGCCATGGCATGCTCACGCACACCATACCGGATGTATCGTCCTCCGTACTCTCCAATCCCAAGCGACGGAGGCTGGAAGTCGATGGCATTCTTCCAGCGGGTGTTATTTGATCCAGTCAAATCTGCAGAGCCACCAATCAAGTCGGGGACAACTTCATGGATGGCCTCCAAGGTTGCTTCGGAGAGCTTCCTGGATGCCTGCTCCTTGTCGCCCGGCTTGTAGGTAGGCAGCTTCTTCTCCCATCCTTCCGGAAGCTTGCCCGTCAACCTCCGCTTGAGGTCAGCAGCCAGCTCTTTGTGCTCATTGCCATATTTTTCAAGGAGCTTGTTCCACTCAGCTTCCTTGGCCGCACCTTCTGCACCATGCTTGTGGTACATGTCATAGACCTTTTGCGGCACCACAAAGGATTCATCAGGGTTGAAGCCAAACTTCTTCTTGACCTGTTTGCAATCGTCTTCCTTGAGCGCGTTGCCATGAACACCACCAGTGCCTTGGAGAAGAGAGCCGAAACCGATGGTGGTAGTCAGCTTGATCATGGATGGCTTATCCTTGACATCCTTTGCGATCTGGATAGCCTTCTCAATACCTTCCAGGTCGGTATCTCCCTCCTTCACCCATTGAGTATGCCAGCCGTAGGCTTCAAACCGCTTGACGACGTCCTCAGTGAAGGCGCATTTGGTGTCACCATCTATACAGAGACGTAAGTGAGAGGATCAGTGAGAGATCGGCTTGCGTGCCTCACCAATTGAGATGTGGTTGTCGTCGTAGATCATGATCAAGTTGCCCAGCTGGAGATGGCCTGCAGCGCTGGCTGCTTCACTTGCAATACCCTCCATCGCACAACCATCGCCAAAGAAGGCGAACGTATGATTGGTGATCAGATCGAAGCCAGGCTTGTTGAATTCGGCCGCGGTGTGGGCCTGGGCAAGGGCCAACCCGACAGCATTGGCAAAACCCTGACCAAGGGGACCGGTAGTGACTTCGACGCCCGGGGTATCCATCACTTCCGGGTGACCTGGGGTGATACTATCGACTTGCTGCGCAATGCCCTTGTTAGCAGGCTCGCCATTTGTGGAGCAGAAGCAATATGTACCCGGAAAGCCTTGAGGTCGTCCAAGGAGACTTGGTATCCAAACAAATGGAGTAGAGCATACTGCAGCATACATGCATGGCCATTCCTAGTTGACGAATCATGTCAGCCCCCTCACTCAGTTCCCAAGGGGTTGTAGGTCTGGCAGTCCATGCGCGGGGACCATGCGCGGGGACAAAGGCCAGTCGAGCATGTTCGGGCGTTGGCTGTAAGGTAAAACTGGGGACCTTGCCAAGCTGGAGTCTTGGACTTACGACAAGACGAATCGATCTCGATTGAGCCACTTCGGATTGCTGGGGTTGAAGCTCATAAATTTATTGAACATGACATGAGCGGCGGGAGCAAGGCCCATGGGGGCTCCGGGATGACCGGAGTTGGCTTTGAAGGTGGCATCAACCTGTCAAGAATGTCCTGAGTGAGCATTGAACACGAAAATGGTACGCTGGAAAGAACAGGACAGTGGAGCAGTAAAGCAATCATAAGCTCTTATCTTGAGCTCGTGGTGGGACGTCTTTTCGGCGCGAGGAGGGGCATGCGTACGGCGAGTAGACGGATGGTATCAATTGCAAGCTGGTCATCTTTAGTGTACCCCATAATGAAAAGGAATGAGGTCGAGGATGATGTTTCGTGGTCAGTGAACAAGTTGCAGATCTCCAGGAGAGCAGAATCTGAACGCCCAAAGAAGAAAGTTGCGGCTGTGGGATTTTGTATTTTGGACTTTGGGACACGACGTCAGTGGGGCAATATTAATCGCTCCCCCCCCCCCCAACACTCAAAATGGGAAGCCACCCCGTCCCGTTTCGGTCACATAGCCCCATCCAGGATATTGACCCAAAAATTAGACTGTCGCAAACCCTCCTGGATACCTCAGGTCCTTGAATATCCAGCTTTGTCAGACATCTGTCAACAAGATACATGCTTCCGATGGCGCTGTCGTTGCCTCCCTCAACCAGCCATCAGTCCGCCTCTGCAAATTTGTGAGCTCAGCCCTGCAAGCCCCTATTCTCTTGGTGTGGAAGTTCATAGAGGTTACTGGCGTGGGGGGGGTTTGGTTCCGGGCCATCTCTCATTGTATGGTACTGAAAGTCGGCTAAGGGTCTGGAAACTGCAAGCAATGCTGCTGGTGCTTAAATCTCACTTCATTCCACGTCATTTGGCAATACTCGTTTGCTATCTTTATTCGTCTTCATCCTGCAATGACCCGTTTCCATGCAGGACCCCCTCGCTTTTCCGCTTTTGTCTTCCTGACATGACTTCTCTCGCCCAACCCACAAGCTGATACGACCATCCGCCGCCAACAAGGACCCCACTAACAACGTTGACGACGCGTACCAGGAGAGCCATGAAGCCACTTCTTTGTTCTTGGATGGTCAGCAGGATCGGTTCTATGTCGAACTTGAAGAAGATGCCCGGCACGGACCGCTCTGGTGTCGAGTGTGATTGAGATGTCACAGCGTATTGATTGGTGAAGATCGACGTCGAGATCATGTTGGATGGATGGGGGCTCGGAGAGCGGGTGTACACCGTTGGTACAATCGAGCAATAGTATTGGTACTTGTAGAAGTTTTGTTCCGTCACTGCGTACGTCTTATCGAGAGGATTCTGGATTGACGGAAAAAGGGGGCCAAAGGAAAGTTCGTTGATGATGTGCGAGAAATTGAAGGCTAGAGAAGCGCATCAGCCAGTTCTCCCAACACCTGAGGATGCAGAACTTGTGAACGACTTACAGCTATGATCTAAGTGCTGGTTGGTAAGTTCTTGGTACCCGTGGCCTCGCGCTGTGATGTGGAAATCGCCTTGGACCTTGTTCCCTTCCAAGCTCCCATAGATCCTGCACGCACTCGCCTGCTCGCGCCGGCCTAATTTGGGTGTACGCTTGAACTTCCTCTTACTCGATCTCACCTCGCCCAAAACGTGCCCAACATGAGTATCCCGCTCTTGCTCCTCGATACCCATGCCTTCCTCTAATTTGAAAACCCCTTGATCCACATCGACCCAGTGACTGCCGCTTGTGGGATCTTTTGTCAAAAGGTCTCCGGCAAGAATGCGATCACCAGAAGCATCCTGTACATTCACGTGCAAGTCGGCGCATTGCATGGAAACGACGATATCGAGGTTGATTTGAAGCTCGTGAGACACGCCCTTTTCGACCGAGAAGAGATGTGACTCATGTCCGGCGTACCATCGGCGGAGCTCGCTGAATGAGAGCAGGGCAGAAAGGGCGAAGAGGACGATGGTTGCGTAACCGCCGGACGACGTCCTTCTCGTGTAGGTCGATTTTGTCTTGGCTAGAATCTGGCATCAGCTTTGACGTACAGATCGACATGCTCGAGCGCTCATATACGCTTGCTCGCGAGCCCAGAGAAAGCAGTGGGATCGCCTGACAATACTTACGGAAAGCGTCAAAGGACCTCAGCCCTCCAGCGAGGTTATCTTTTTCTCCAAAGGCATCCTCAGAGAGCCCATGGTCTGCGAAACCATTCATGTCATCTGTCCATCAGATCATTGGAGAAACAATGCAAGGGCTCTGATTCATATGCGGGGTCACTTCTAATCTCTTGATTGTCGGCGTTTTGGAAGGAATGCAGGTGCGGTCGAAAAGGCCAGCTTGTCTTGTGTTTCGCGGCCTCAAAGTTGCCAAACGTGGCCTAGTCGCGTGAAATAAATTCAGGTCACGTGACTGTTTTTGCAGCCTCGCGATATTTGCCCCTTTTTAGCGGCTTTTGGCTCCTATGGATTGATATTACATATCGAGTGAACAGTACTTAGGCATCTAGGTTCATTCTGGGCATTGAACGTGCAATCTGAAGACTTGGCTGTCCTGCAGCTTTCTTTCGCCAGCTATTCTAAGCCATCTGGGCTTACCTTCGTTCCTGCGAGGCGAGCAAAAAGAATGCTATCACCGCTTACCAAGTTTGCCACATCCGATGCCAGCCGTGCGGTCCCATCCAACGACTCTCTGTACTCGCATTCTCTGCCATCGGACACTTCAAGATCTGTTGTGCATTGAGCGCCATGTTCCATCCCCTGAACAATGATCAGGTCCACGCACTTTGACGTTCTAGCTGATGGACCGTATTCGGAGCCAATAGTCGCCGTTCTATTCGGACAAGACGTAGCTTGCTTGACCTGACATGAGTTCGACCTGAAGAGAGTCTCAGCTCTGGTAAATTCAAAACAGCATGTACCGGGGATAACCTACTGTGCAGCCTTGGTCGTTACAGTCGCTGTAGTCGTCGCCAGCGCAATATTTCCCATTCTGTAATTTACACTTGCCACTCGTATCGCCGATAATTTCGACGGAATAGTTCAATGGTTTGTAGCCCGTTGGGTTGTTTTCCTTTGTGGTGGAGATGGCGAGCCAAGTCTTGCCATAGACGTCTTGACCAACACCAAGATAAGAAGGCGCCCAATTTCCCATATCTGTCCCATCAGAACCCCACATACAGGCCTGCTGTACGGCAATGCCTTGATTGTTGATATAGTACTGCGCCGTTGTTGGGCTACCATCATGTTGAAAGTACTTTCCTGCATCGGGACAGGTTAGAGGATTGGTGCTGTGGGCTTGAGTATTGAGCGGGACGACCTCATTCTCTGTGCCTTTGATTATCTAATCAGCAGCGACTTCAGACCAGGCAGGATAAAAGTACCTGGGTAATCAGTGCGACAGATTGCGGCATTTGTCGACAGTTTGTTCTGGACGGTGACAGCCCCTGTGCCCCGGATACACAATGTTCTTGATAGCCCTGGATTGGTGAGGCTCAATTTTCCGTTTTGGTTACACTGAAGTCCACCAACAGATTGACCTGTGGTACCTTGAGCGGACGGCCATTGAGACTTTTGGTATCCAGCAGGACAAGCATAGGAGCACATGGCCCCTGGCGTGCATCCCTTTCCCCCAGCTACTGCTGTGTCAATGTGGGTCACGCTGTTGCCCACGATCGTCACGTATTGTATACCAGTCCAGCCTCCAAGACCTGCCCAATCAATTGGAATGGGTCCGAAGTCCGATGGGAAAGTAGAACAATCGACGGTGTTGTCTTCAAACTCCCTGTCAACACCATGTCCTTGACCATTGCCTCCAACAGCCGACGCGGATGACTGAGATGCAGGTTGCAAAGACGTCCAGGTGGATGTCATCGGGGAAGCCATAGACGGGATGGGCTGGGTCTGACTTGCTTGATGGTGGGCAGCTGTAGTCGACTGCGGTAGCACATGTGAGCTTGCTGACGATGTAACCTTGGATGCTATAATTTGCGATGGGAGCTTCGAGGCGAAAGTGGAGGAGCGGCCAGGAGTCGGGACTTGCGCAGGGGCCAGAGCCGGCGTCTGTACAATGGGTCTGTTGGATTTGGAGCACTCGAGCGAGTACTCGTCCTCATTCGCGAATTTCAGTGATCCATCTTCAAGGCCTTTGCAGACGTCTCCCTCGGTCATTTGCTGACCGTTCATCTCATAAGCAATGATTGTGGGCCCGGGCACTTTGACTGTCTGAACCTGATCCGGGCTACGCTTTTCGAGGTGCGCAGCATGACGGTGATGCTTATGAACGGTAGGAGATGCTGAGACTATTGCCCCGGCGGTGACGCAAGTCAGCACATTTGAAAGCGTACGAGGCCGCATGAGGAGGCCAGAAGGATGTCTCGGAGATCTGCAAGAACTTTTCTGCTACACCGGCAGGATAAGGAAGATATCCCGAACTGTGGTAGCGATTGAAGAAAGCCGCCTGAAGCTGAGTTCACTATCAAGTCCAACTAGATTAGTCAATACACGCGGATCATCACGCGAACATTGTGCAGAACATATGATTTGAGTTAGAGTCAAGTGAACAAACTTACAGTAGTAATGCAAAGGTGTGGATGCCAGTCCTGACACCTCTGCTGATGAAAAGTTGTATTGTTGAATCGAAGTCTTAAGGAGTGTGTGAGATGAGGAGAGATGGTCTCGGGCTCGGGGAATCAGGATATGGCGAACAGAATACAGAAGTAGTTGTGGTCGAAAGGTGTTATGTTTGGCATAGCGTGTAAGACTAGTCACTTGAAGGGAATCATCATCATCAGATGATGGTGTTGATACCGACTAATCTGACACCGCACCCGACACCACACCAACTTCAAGCCTTCCCTAATTGTTCCCAACAGCAGGGCCAATGGTCTCTGAGACTGAAGACTGCTAGGGATATTGATCTCTCGCGAGAGATCTCACTGGCTGTTTGCCGAAATGCAGAAGCCTGCTTCTGGAAGAATTGCTGTAGGTGGTCTAGGTTCTTGCTGTGAAGGTCCAAATGAGAGTAATGGATGAACGGAAGGATTTCGCAGTACATTGATCTTTGGGATCAAGGTAAGATATGTAGGCTGGCCACTTACGCGTCACTCGAAAATATCGAATTGGGAAGGCGCGACTGGTGCCCTTTAACGTGACTGCTCGGAGCCATCTATCCAAGCTGAGCCGAGTCTTGAAAGGCCATTTGCCACCCCAGAAGATGCTGACGAGCTTCCATGGGCCCACACGTTTGAAAGACACATGAAGACTCTTGCGTCCATGTTGCAAGACCGACACACAAGGGGATGGCAGGGCCAACCAGGAACACTCCCCCATCAACCAGTCAAGAGCGGGGAAATTGGCAAACAGAAGAAGCTTCACTCATCAATGCAAAGGCTGCGACACGATGTTGTAGACATAAGCTTCATGAGAATGTAAGGGTTTACTTACCAAGACTTCAAACAACGTCCTGTATGTAATTAGCAGGAACGCTCTTCACAACACCGCCCCTTTCAACGTCCGCCCACCCATCTCCCGTATCTCTATTGACGCACACAAATTTCTCGCCTTCGCTCATGCTCCATTCTGCTTCACTTCGGGCTTCGTAGTCGTACAAGGCTTCTATGTATTTGAGCTTCTTGGCTCCACGCTTAGGTGCCACAGCAGGGCCTTTCTTCTTGATGAGTGAGTGCGATGTGGACGAGGAACTCGTGGGGACACCGGACTGGGTACTGCCAGCCAAAGATGCAGATGACGAAGAGTAAGAAGAGACAGGTCTGTCCGCCATAGGCCTGGATGGGGGATCCGCCATGACTTCCATGTAAGAGGTAGGGATCAACCCAGATTCATGCCCCACGCGCACAGTCGTCCAGCCGGACCCATCGTCTGGTTCGACGATCGTCACCTCGTCGCCCTCGCCTACAGATAATTCGCCTTCGTTAGTCCCTTGATAGGGATACAGCATCGTGCCTCGAGGCTCCGAAGGGGTGGAAGTGGGTCGAGCATTGCTTGGACCACTTGGCGTTGATTCCGTGGTGTACTGTGTAGGCGGTGGTGCCACTATGCGGTTCCTGCGGGAACCAGCAGCTGGCTTGCTTTGAGCTGGACCAGAGTCGGCGCTTCTTTCAGCTGTCCCTTCATCTGGCGGCGGGCGGCCAGAGAGAGAGCGATTGGCACTAGCAGCAAAACCGGAGCTCAAGGTATCCATCGTAACACTTCGGCTCAGGTCCGGCGGCTCTGTGGTATGATTCGAAGGAGCGCCGTTAGCAACCGGCTGGATCACTTTGGACGAAGCCTGTCTCTCTGCTTTAAGCCTCTTGCGCTCTTCCTTGGACTGCTCACCCGGACACTCTGCAGGAACCTTGAGCTCGCACTGCTTGTGGCACGTGTAGCCGCAGTGCTGGCAATCAAACCCTTTCGCTGACAGTCCCCAGATCCGATCCCCGCAGAGATCACAATTCGTGGGGATTTTGAAAGTTTCCGGTCTGAATTGGTGATTTTGAGCACCCAGAGAGAGGTCTCCCACGGCAAAGACAATGGTCTGTGTCTCAATCTCCGCAGTTAGTCGCTGGCGCTCCATCGAGTGCAAGTCTTCCTGCATCGAGAACAGGCCTCGAACAAGTTCGACTTCATCACGCTTATCCCTCCCCTCGCGAACGCTCTGTCGAACTCTTTTGACGTTTTCGACTTCTCTCCTCTTCTTTTCAGTCTCTTGCTTCAGGTCTCGGAGCTGACCCTTGCTCTTGCTCAGCACGTTCCGAAGATAGATCTTGGCGGTCTCATCTATTGCCATGGAATTGTCATCCAGCCACACTGGGCTGGCCTCAAACCCCATCTCTGGCGGCTCTTGCCACTGAGCGGAATTGTGCTGTACAAACATGGTCGAATCAAGAAAAGGCTCATTGCGCGGGATTTCGGAGCTCAGGCGACCTAACAGGTCGACGCTGCGAGTAAGAGTAGTCGTCTCCAGATGCACTGCATGATTCCACAGGGAGTTCAGCTGATTGACCCGCGTCTCTGCGAGGTCCTGTAGACTCTGTGCATGAGTGAAGAGTCAGTGTAGCTCTAGCAGCAATGAAGGACCAGGCTCCTCACATCCAGCAGCTCGGGGACATATTCGTAATAATATTGCTTGACTTGTCTATTGGTGACATTGATACTGATCAAATAGGTGTTCTGATGCTGTCAGCTCACGTCCTTGCGCCCAAAGATGGCCGGTCAAGGTTTACCTTGACATTGCGCATTTCGACAAGCTGCTGCTGGTATGCTGTCTGAGCCTTGCCTTTGCCATGGTCGAAAGATGACTCGGTTTTCTTGCGCCGATTCTCGACTTCTTGACAAACGCCATCATATCTGCCTTTGGTTTTTCGAAGCTCGCTGTAGGAAGCGTCGCGTTCTCGTTCTAGCTTGGCTGCATACTCGGCATGGCTCTTTCTTAATTCCTCGTATCTCGTGGCGAGATTGCGAAGAGGGTCGGCTACCTGAAGCTGTAACTCGGCGGAGAATCTATCGTGCTCCGACGCGCGAGCTTCAAGGGCAGAAAGCTGAGATGTCCATGTTGTGAGGGAGGCGCTGTTGGGTATCGATTGAGCAAGCATAGGCAGAGACACACGGGGGCTCACGAGTACCTTTCAAGAGAGCCCGGAGTCAGAGTTGGAGTATCACCTACACTCAGGCCGCTTGACCTCTTCGCCTTCTTCTCGTAGTACTTTTTGGCCAGAGCGCTCAGCTTGGTGCTGTAATCCTTCTCGATGGCAGCTCGTTCCCGGTAGAACTGTTGCTGATCCTCGAGCCAAGCAATTCCATTTGAGACCCAATTGTTGACTGGCTTGAAAGCATCCTTGAGCTCTGCGCCGAAGCGTGGTGGAGTGTCTACCTCAGCCATTCGTAGACGGAAGCTTGCGGCACGTCGAGTGCATCAATGGTTGGGAGAGCGCTAGGTACATGTACTGTTGGGGTTTGAACTCGGCGGAACCAGGAAGAATGCATCGACGACTCAGAAGCAGCATTCGATCCAAGAGATCAGTCAGCTAGAATTGATGCGGCATCATGAGATATTGGATCGTATTGCATTTCTGGGCCCGTAACTTTGTAAGGGGGTTGCGTCTAAGGCTGAACCTAGGCATTGAGGCACCCGCAGTCCCGCATTGCCCCACCAGGAACGCGGGGGGGGGGGGGCGGCCGCTAAAGTCACAACGTCGATCATCCTGTTTGCTCTCACAAAGAATCTTTTCCCTCCCTCAGCCTTGAACCTTTCAAGCCTCTATCTCTGACAACTCCTTCCCTTCTCTACCTACCTTCGCTCAGAACTTGCTGAGGTGAAGGCACTGCATAATCATCTCCACCTTTCTCTTCTAAAGATATGTCCTCGTTGGAGGATCGAGTCAGCAAACCAGAGTCTAGCATGGATGCATCCCATTCATCATCCTGGGCGGACGAAGCGACAAATGCAGCAGACGCGAGCTCGGCGCCTCCACCAGTGGTCGCTCAAGCTGAACAGGACATGAATGACATGGCAAAGGCTCAGACTGATGGAGCTGCTGGAGGAGATGCTGGCATCATCGAGCCAAGCTACGATGTCAATGTCAAGCTCAGTGATCAGCTCAGCGATCTCCAGGCTGATCCAAATGACCCCCTCTTTTCCACCACGTCTTTTGACGCTTTGGGATTGTAAGTTCATACCATCGGTACTGTGGGTGTGTCAGGGCTGATGAAGAACTGCTAGGAGCGAAGATATCTTGAAAGGTATCTACCAGATGCGTTTCACCAAGCCTTCCAAAATTCAAGAAAGAGCCCTGCCACTGTTGCTGAGGAATCCTCCCACCAACATGATCGGCCAGTCTCAATCAGGTACTGGTAAGACAGCAGCTTTCGTCCTGAACATGCTTGCACGAATCGATATCAACCTACTTCAACCACAAGCTCTGGTGCTGGCCCCAAGTCGTGAGCTTGCTCGTCAGATTCTGGGTGTCATTGAGGTCATGGGGCAATTCATCCAGGGTTTGACTGTACAGGCTGCCATTCCCATGGAGAGGGAAAAACGTCCAAACTCATTCACCGCACATATCATTGTCGGCACGCCTGGGACAGTCATGGATGTGGCAAGACGTCGGGCTCTGGCGACACAGAACATCAGAGTTCTGGTACTGGACGAAGCTGATAACATGCTTGATCAGCAAGGGCTCGGAGATCAATGTCATCGAGTGAGACAGTAAGCTTAATTGCCTTCCTCATAACCCACTTATTCTCATGAAGCTCTGTCTAGGTCTCTCCCCCCAAACATCCAGATAGTGCTTTTCTCGGCCACCTTCCCGAAACAGGTCACGACATTTGCTGAGCGATTTGCCCCCAACGCAAATATCAT
This sequence comes from Ramalina intermedia, assembly GCA_003073195.1. NCBI lineage: Eukaryota > Fungi > Ascomycota > Lecanoromycetes > Lecanorales > Ramalinaceae > Ramalina > Ramalina intermedia. The sequence continues at coordinate 41,236 of PEKF01000029.1, read as the reverse complement.
TACGCTCCAACATCAAGAATTGACTGTCGACGGTATCAAGCAGCTCTATCTGGATTGTCCCTCTGAAGAGAGTAAATACGACGTACTGGTCAAACTCTATGGCTTGATGACGATTGGCTCATCCATTATCTTCGTTCGGGTAAGATTCATCTAGACAATTTGCGAGCATACAATGCTGATCGAAGCAGACTCGAGACACCGCCTTGGCGATCGAACAGCGTCTTAATGCGGAAGGACACCAGGTCGCCTGTCTGACCGGAGCTTTCGAACCCTCCCAGCGTGATCTCATCATTGACGCCTTCCGTACGGGAAAAGCCAAAGTGCTCATTGCGACCAATGTGCTATCTCGCGGTATCGATGTTCAGACAGTTTCCTTAGTAGTCAATTACGTAAGGCTCCAGTATAGGTCAAATTGCAGCACCAGCACTGACATCAAACAGGATCTTCCAGACAATGGTCGAGGCGAAGCTGATCCTCAGGTCTACCTCCATCGCATTGGGCGTACTGGCCGCTTCGGGCGTGTTGGGGTTTCTATAAGCTTGATCCATGGCCCTATGAGCTTCAGAATGATCCAAGATATCTCCCGCTACTTTGGCATTGAGATGACAGCGCTGCCGAACGATGATTGGGACAGGGTAGAAACCCTGATCAAGCGAGTCATCAAGAGCTCTAGAGCTGGCTCCAACTTCAAAACAGGTCATGCGGACATCGATATGTGATGCTACTGGTTCAGATGGGCACACGTAAGAGCTCCGCTCATGCGGCCAGCGTATCATCAACCTATCTCATCACTAAGACCATACCCTACGCAAAATCTCAGCAAGCTATATTGCTGTTACGACAAGTCTGCTCAAGTCTCACAACAAAAAGATCGGCCCCTACCCAGGAGAGAATGTCTCTGGATTGAGGACCAAGGCGAACGAGTGACGTGGTGTGCCTGAACATCATGCTGTGGAGGACGAAGCTGGAACGAAGGGACAGGATTTGCAACCAATGCTTTAATAGCGACATGGCTACTGCGAGCGGATTTCCATGGATTATGACGCATATGAAGAATAGATGTCCATTGCTTCATATTCCTCGGACATCAATCACCTAGTATGAAGCCAAAATCAGATGACAGTCCGATATAGCTAACAGAATTCTAGTTCCTCTCAAGGGTAGAATTTCTCGACTCAGAATATTGTGTCACTGAAACAGCATAGACTGCCCTCAAAACGAGGTCCACCAGCACTGCCACTTCAAGAGCAAACAGACCCTGATACTTGACTTCCCTTCCAGCCCCAGTCGCACCCCTCCGCAAGCATCTTGCTCATTTCTTCCACTCTCGCTTCATCAAGGCCATCAAAGCCGTCTATCGCAGCACAGTCGATATCAATGATAGCAACGACCTCTCCCTGGACTATAACGGGCACCACCAGCTCGCTCTTACTCTCTGCGTCACATGCAATATGCCCTGGCCATTCGTCCACATTGTTAACCGTAATTCTGCTTTTCTGAGCTGCGGATGTGCCACAGACCCCTTTACCGAGCCTAATGGTTTGGCATGCAGGTCTACCGTCTTTGATGCGAGTTAGGATATCAGTCGAATGCGTCTCATGATTCCGTTGCCTTGAAAAAAAAACATTAAACAAAACATGAAGGGAAAAAAAACACTTCCTTTTTGTGCACTCGAATTTTGCTTCTCCTACGTCAGAATCTCACGTGAACACATTTTACAATCCAGGGAGAGTCGCAAAATGCCTTGCAGAGTCCGAACGCCCCAAAGCAAATCGCAGTCAGACTTACGAAACGGCCCTAAACTCAACCCGTCGTCACTACTCCGGACGTAGAAACCTATCAATAAAATTGACAACTATCAGCCTCCCCATTTGCCCCTGGAAAGACACGGAGCTTCTCGGAAGGACCGTCCTGTATGGAGCGAAAGAAGGAGCAGCATCACTCACCAGCCCAATTGACCTGACTAGACGGCGGTGGGAGCGATTTGTAGGCATACCAAAGGAGGGACGCCGCATTGGCTAGATTGCTTCATCATTGCTCGATCGTGTCAATGTACCGCGGATGGACATCGCTCCGAAGATGCAGGAGTTGCTGGGGAAGTGCAATACAGAATGGAATATGGAAAATGATTACCTGACCTATCCATGTTAGTTAGTCCTGTGATATTGGCCCCTTGTCCGGATCAATCTTCCGGTAGAACGAGATACACAAAGACAGAACACGAACAAACAGAGGCAGAGTCATAGGGAGAAAAGGGGCTATACCCAATTCCGCTGCCCCCCAATCAGCGCTCTGGTTTCCTCGAGCAGCTGTGCGTAGACCTCCGGCTTCGTGGCCTTGTCCGAAAAATGGGAGGAATCTGCGTGGGGCTTGGAGACGAGAGAGCTTAGCCGAAGAAGGAAAATCTCCATTACTCGGAAGGGGGCTCGAGCTTACCATTATTCTTCTGATCGTAGGATGAGATGCTACTAGGAACATTTCCAAGTATGTATGGCAGTGGTGCTTCGTATACAGAAGACAAGCTGATTGGTGGAGTTAAAGGAGAACGCGCGTTAGCCTTGCATGCAATGATGTCAGATTGAAGGAATGTTTCGATCAACCAAAGATGCGGACTTATTGCGGACAGCGAGATATGGAATTGTAGTTGAGAAAGGTGTTTCTGGTGTTTTGCTCTCTTGCTTCTTTGCTCTTCAATCCCCCCTTCCCTCAAAATCAATATCGCCTAAGTTATTTATTTGGTATCAGATATGACTACGTGTTGTACGGGCACCACCCACAAGGGCGCTCCCAAAGGCCGAGTCGAGACGCTGCACGCCTTCTCCACGTACATCGCCGATCCACACGATGGCGAGCCCAAGGGGATCATCACCATTGTCCCAGATGCATTCGGATGGGACTTCGTGAACAACCGCTTGCTGGCAGATGTCTATGCAGAGAGGGTTGGGGCCCGTGTCCTGCTGCCCGATTTCATGGACGGTGCGTGTGTATTCTCTCCCACGCATCCGCCTGCCTCAATAGTCAAGACTGCCGCGATGAATTGGGGTAAACTTATCAGCTGAAGTGAGCGTTGCGAATGGCAGGGAACAGTGCCGATCCTTCATTGATGGGCTCTCTCGAGAAAATGACGGATAGCAATGCTTCCTATGTAAGCCGAATGTAAGACCAACTCCCCGTGTGGTCCGTGGTGTAACAGCTTTATTGACGTTCCGCTCCGCAAATGAAAAGACTGCCGGGTATCAAAAGCATCTCCTCAATGGCACCTTGGATGATCGCGAACCGCCCTGCTGTCTCGCTACCACGGGTCACTAGATTTTTGACCGAGCTCAGGAAAAGTACTGAGTTGCCTGTCGGTCTCGCGGGATTCTGCTGGGGAGGGAAGCATGTGGTTGTGCTGGCCCAGGGCTCCCACCAGGTTGACGGAAAGCCTCTTTGCGACGTCGCTTTCACCGCTCACCCGTCGGGTCTGACATTGCCGGGAGACGTCGAGGCAGTCACGTTACCCCTCTCGATCAGTATTGGGACAGATGACTTCGTCCTGCCCGTGGCGGGCATCAAGAAGATTCAAACCGTTTTTGAGAAGAAGAACGCGGTGAGTGAGAATGCGGGGCGGGTGGAGATCAAGACTGTGGAGGGGGCGCGGCATGGTTTTGCATGCAGAGCAGACCCTGAGGATGAAACGCAGGCAGAGCAAACCAAGGTCGCTGAAGATCAAGCCGTGGAGTGGTTCGAAATCTGGTTTGACAAGCTCAGGAGCCAGTGATATAATTTTAAAATAATGGGAGTTATGACAAGCTAGCTAGGAAGCTTTGCAGAATAATGGAGAGCTAGGCTTACCCATGGTCCTGGCAAGAGCTACGGGCTTCTGCTTCTAAATGGATTGCCACCCCGTGTGCAAGTAGCAAGATCTCTGATAATTGTGTCAGCGCTTTAGCATGCTATCCGGTACAACCTTCTCGTCTCCTTTGGTAGAGTGACATCTGAGGACGCTTAGCAAAAGGCGTGCAAGCTCAATCGAGCCAGGGATCAATGCTCTCAAGACTTGGGTCGGTTTCCCCAGGATCAAGGTCGTCATAGATGAGGCGTCTCATTTCACTTTCCTCCTGTGGCCATGAATTGGAGGGGTCTAATACGTCCAGATCTTCGGCTGCTCCCAACCAGAAGATTTCGCCGTTCGCATTGTCTTCCCCGAATGGATCTTTACCCATTCCGTAATCCGGCCAAGTATGTTCGAATCCTGCCGACCCTGTTGCCTCAATGTCGTGGCCTAGATCATGCGCAAGATGCAAAGCCTCGACAGATGAAGGCGCCGCATCGGATGCAGTTTCGCGCTCGACGTAATCAGAGCCAGTCAGGCGGGCGACCAGCTTCTTACGAACTCGGTACTCTCTTTTGGATTTTCCAGTCGGGGCTTTACCGTCGACTCCCATATGTGCTGCTCGAATGTGATCCAATAAGCGCACCTTGGACTTAAAAGACCCCCCGCAAGCATTGCTACCGTCCCACTCTTCTAGGTATTTAGGGTCTCGGCTTAGGGAGGAGCTGCAGATGAAGCGTCTGTTGCCGTGGACGCTTTGTATATGGATATTCAGATTCCCTCGCTTTGTGAAGCGAGAATCACAGCCAGGCTCAATACAAGCGTAAATTTTGCGCTTATCAAGATCAATGCCGCCGTGACGGACTTCTATGTGGCTCTTCAGCGACCCCTGAGTTACACATTGCAAGCCGCATTCGAGGCAGGTTGGAGGATGTTCTGTTGCTATATGCTGTTGCAGCCCGTGATAGGTCGAGAACATTGGTGCTGACCTCGAGCCAAGCTGATCGTGCTCAGTACTAGCAATAGCGAGATCGCATATCGAACACGAATATCTTTTGACCTGGTGCATCCTTCCATGATGGTTGCGCAGCTTATCAGCGGTATCGAAGCCCGCGTCACACTTTCTACCATCATCGTCTAGGAAGGCACATACGAAGGGTTTCCGGTGTTCATGCACCTTGGTGATGTGCGTATGTAACGTTGAACGCTTTCGGAACTCTTGCCCGCAATCCTCATGAGGGCATGCGAACACTTGGCGTTTTTCATGAGTGCTTTGGTGCCTTTTGAGCCTCGTAGCGGAGGTGAAAGCTTTGTGGCAATCCTGCCACGTGCACTGATAATCTCTGATGTCTCTGTGTGCTGATTTGATATGCTCTTGTAGATGTGTCTGACGGAGAAAGGCTTTCGTGCATGAACCCTCGGTACACACGAATGGTCGGGTGTTTGTGTGAGAGCGAACATGCTGTTCTAGTTTGGCTGGTCGGTTGAATGCCTTTCCACAACCGGGATAATCGCAGACAAATTTCTTGATCGTGTTCGAGGGATAGCCTGGGCTGGGTCGAGGAGAGATTGGGGTCAATGGGGTAATTATATCATCTTCATCGGATGAGCCACCATGACCCCCGCCGTAAGCAGATGAATCGCTGTCGTAGTGGTCTTCAAAGAGGATAGGAAGATCAGTACAGAGGAACCAGAGTAAGGGCAAGAGAATGATACGTACCTTGGCTTTCTGGACTTGCAATCACTTGCCCACCACGCTTCCGTTTCAATCCTCGAGCCATAAATGGATCGACTTCGGCGTCATTCATCTTCGCTGGATCGCCATTGCAGCTGAGGATTGCATGCGCAATTGGCGCCAGAGTATCGCTCGAGGCTGCTATGCGTCTACGCTCGCTAAAAAGTTGCAGCGGGAAATTTTAGGCCCGGATGACGATCAAGACCACCTCGGACCCACAATTGCGGCTCCGGGACAGGGGTACCTCAACAAGGTTTTCACTATCGACTAGCGCTCTATAAATTTACCGGAAATCGAACGCTTTTCTTTCGTGGTGACACCCCCCATTGCTCCACGACCTTATGACGATTGCCTATCTGGGAAACTTAGCCGTTGTGCCGCGCGCTTTCATCGCGTTTGATGAAGTGAGGCTCAGATGTCCTCATTGGGACGGGTAGCGGTCGCGAGGCCGTTTGGGCGGTCAGTACAGATCAGAGGTAAGTCACAGACGAAAATCGTGGATGTATCTGGGTCTGTGCTACATTTTTTTCTTATTTACCCAATCGTCGAAATTGACCTTCTCTCCTCTCACTGAGATGCCACACTTCGTACACTTATGGCACAATAAGATAGTCCCCGCGGTACCTGGACTGCCAGGTTCATGACCCTGAACTCTCTGTCCAGCTCCATATCGCCGTCAGAGACGGTGACTCTTTAGATTTTGAACGAGCATTGCCCGCCATGTCTCCATTTGATCGGATCATAGTCAACAGCAAGGTCAAACCTGCTGTATTCCTTGCATCCTGTCGTCCACGCAGATTCTAGTCATTCCGCCGCTCATGGCGCCTAAGCTGCGCGCAATATTTGGTGGACATCACCAGACCGCGGACCAGGTCTCGACTCTGAGGAATCTTTGCTTGCTCACATCTGTCAAGCATCTTCGTGAGACTTCCAGGTCGGACCGCTACCCACATATCCGCACGAGCATTGTCTCAATCCAGTCGAATGCTCTTTCAGGCCTTGTACATCTTGCCTGAATCCCTTCTCACTCAGAATGAGTATGTGTATGATGATTTTGTGCCTCCTTAGATCCTTCAATTCCCACTGAGCTCTTGTGTTGGCCCACAAAGTCATCGATGAAAGTTGGCGTCTCGTTAGCGGCATGGAAAATGACTTTGACACGTCGTACACCTCTGACGTTCGCTCCTACCCGCTCTCGGATAAGCCTTTCGATTGGCCTGGTCTCTTTGATCGTCACATTCTCTGCCACCTTGACATCGACCTCGACGAGATAGCTCTGGCCAGCCTTGATTCCCGAGACCTGGCCAATGCTAATATCTTCTCTGGATGACGTACCTTGGCCTGCAGCAGCGTCATCCTTGGGATTAGTGGTGACCGCCTCCTTGGCAGCCCTTCCGACATTGTGCTTGACTTCCTCGTCAATAGCAACGTCTGCCAATTCGAGGAGAGCGTTGCCGGTGTTCCCCCACCCTGCTCGAATGACCATGATCGATACGAGCAGACCACCAACAGGGTCAAGCCATGAAATATTGCTGAACATGTTCGAGCCAAGGATGGCTGTCAGGGCGACGATACTGGTCAGGGAGTCAATTCGGTGATGCACGGCATTTGACGCAAGCACCGAAGACTTCCGCTCCTTGGCGATCTTGATAGCTGCAACGGTGAAATGTCACCTTCTGAACATAGTGTTTCGTTGAACGGGTGACTTACTTGCGCGGTATAGATACTCTTTTACAATGATACTGCCACCGGCAATCCATGCTGCGTGAATGTTTGGAATCCCCATGTCCGCAGGATTGTGGCTGTGGGAATGGCTGAAAATCCCCCCTCCCCCGTGGCCATGACCATGGGCATGATCATGTCCGTGACCAGCATGCTCTCCAATAGAGCCCAACATCTCTGCCGGAAACCACATGTTGTATAAGATTTCGCAACTATGCCACCCCAATCCCATTCCTCCAGCAAGCAGGAGGCTGCTCACCCCTAGACTTCCCAAGCTCTCAATCTTGCCGTAGCCGCTTGGGAATCTTTCGGTCGGCGACTTCAAGGACCAGGCAACCGTACTCAAGGTCAGAATGTCCGAGACCAGGTCCGTGAGGGAGTGGAAGGCATCGGCGAGGAGCGATTGGGAGTTGAAGAAGTAACCCCCCATCGCTTTCCCGAGTGCCATGAGGCAATTGACGTAGAGTCCAATGCGGGTGATGCGAACACCAGCATCCTTCTTGTTCGTCGACGTCAGGTACGTGTTGTCATGTGTGTGATTGTGGCCATGACCACCGTGATGGCGGTGCTGCGAGTGCGAAGCCATGGTGGCTCTCAGTGAATGTCGATATTCTTCCAAACCCCTTCGGTCTGCGGGCGAAAGTACGTGAGCTGGACGTGTCGGCGCCCTCGTCACGAGTTCAGAAGATCTTAGTAATCTGTACGAGGGTAGACGCGTTCGGGGGGTAAATGGTGAAATTGGACAACGAAACAGGAGGGAGGCGCCCGAACTGTGCACAATGCGAGGCAGAGGCATCCTCTCATAGGAGAGGTGGCTTCACGAGTAGGCAGTATGGATGTTTCATGATTGGCATCGATCTCAACAAAATAATCATGCCAATCCATACGTGAACCCCAGACTTCATCATTTCGCGCAACCTCACCTCTTCAACCGCACAAATTGGTGAGCTCTTCTCAAGATTCGCTTTTCGCGGGCGACGGGAGCCGAAAGCTCTAATCTTTCGGGGGGCTCTAGGGACCATCGCTAGCAATCTAGGGGCTCGAATTGGCCTAAGATAACGAGATAAGCGATGGAGGTTGCATGATGACGTCCATTACAAGAATGTGTTCGATTCAAGAGCTTTGATTGACTGCTGCTTCTCCCAAATCATCTTCAATGCACTTGAATACCTGCATCACGAGTAACAGTCGCGCTCATGCATCTGTATGAAGAAACCTTTGATGCGAATACCCTACACGGGACCTTTACCTCCTCCGGTCATTTTCCCCAGATCTGCGAACACCCCCACTGGCGCCACTCACGCCTTGTCCAGGTTTCTGACGGCACAACATGAGGGCAGTTGCTCTCGTATGACCGTGGTGCTGACCGGCGCTGGCATATCTGTGGCATCCGGGCTTGCAGACTACCGGGGCGCTGGGGGTACATACACCTTGAACAAAACATACCGGCCAATCTACTACAACGAGTTCGTCTCGAACCATGAGGCGCGGAAAAGATATTGGGCGAGGAGCTTCCTTGGCTGGACGAACCTGAACAGAGCACAGCCCAATGTGGGTCACTATGCGGTTCGAGATTTGGGACGCATGGGCGTCTTGGGAAAGGTCATTACCCAGAATGTGGATTCCTTCCATTCGATGGCCCACCCGGATCTGCCCACCCTCGAATTGCACGGATATCTGAGATCGCTGGTTTGCATCCACTGTCGCAATGAGCTTTCGAGGAAAAGTTTTCAGACTTCGCTCGCAACCTTGAACCCTACTTGGGCTGCCTTCTTGGACGAGATGCTGGCCGCAGGCGCACTCGATTCGGAAAACCCGGAAGAGCGAAAAGCGAAGGGGCTGAAGAGCAATCCTGACGGCGATGTTGACGTGCCAGGGGCGCCTTACACGACGTTCAGGTATCCGGCATGTCCGACTTGTCTTGAAGAGCCACCAATCCTCCCTGATGGTAGTCGCGCTGTGGTGGAAGTCGATGCTGACGGCGCTTGGTCAACCGCGTCTACTGCAGGCGTCCTCAAGCCAGCTGTCATCATGTTTGGCGAGTCTATACCTACTCCGGTAAAGGATGCTGTCGAGAGTGCCATCGACGATGCTCCTCGAATCCTTGTCGTCGGGAGTAGTCTGGCAACGTATTCTGCCTGGAGATTGGTGAAGCGGGCCAAAGAGCAAGGGAAGCCAATTGGCATCCTCAACCTGGGAGGGGTACGGGGAGAGGATGCTTTCTTTGCCGACATTCCGCCGGAAAACGATGGAGCGAAGGGCGTGAGATGTAATGAAAGCGCAAGCAAGGTGCTTCCCATGGTTGTGGATCAGTTGAAGCGTCTGGGACTGCATGGCACAACAGCGCCAGACTGGTCAGAAAACTCTATGATGGACCATGGCAGCTATGAGTCCACCCCACTCAGGACCCCATCGTGAACGCCAGATGGATGTCATACCCACTTCATATAGATGATCAAATCCAGATGTTGTCCTCTCCAACACCGAGCGCCATGCATGCAATTAAAAGGCCATCCTTCACAGCAGTAGGTCGAGTCACAGTAATTCTTCGCAAGTCCAATCCTCATACCTGGCAAGAATGTTAGCCTCGACCTGCAAGTCCATGGTAGATCGCAGGACCACATACTGCCCATCAGGCAAATACCTCCTCACGACCAGCGGAATCTTCTTCTCCCTAAGTTCTTTGATCGCAATCTGCAATGGATCTGTTTCCCCCTCCAAATCGACAAGCACAGGCGCGTTCATACTGCGTACGCCCTCTGTCAGCATCTACTGACCATTCCTTTCGCCGATCAATGGGCTCGGATATCCCAAGAGTATGCATACCTAATCTGCAACGCCCTCGTCCCCAACACCCTTGCCCGCTCATACTTGGTCATATACGGTGTTGTACTCCTCAACTCATCCGGCACCCTCTTGCTCTTTGGCCCCGCTCCACCAACTCTTATCATAGTTCCATCGCCAACCTCGACGACCTGCCGTCCATCACTACCGGCGCCGTTTATTGTCGGCCCAGGCGTCGTCGCACCGTTGATGCGGGGGGTCTGGGCATCCGGGTCGGCGTGGGCAGGGGCCGGAGTTTGCGCATTAGAGGTCGCATAGCCGGAGGGGGAGTCGGGATCGTGGGGAGAGAGGGGAGGCTCTTCATCGTCAAAGGCGGGTTCTTGGGGTTCGTACTCATAGCTGGGGTTGGGGGTGTCAGCTGATGTAGAGAGAGTTTGGAGGGGGATTATTTGGTTCTGGAGTTGCGTAGTGGAACAAGGAGGAGCACATACCCGTCATCACCATCGTCGCCGCCGTAGTCTGACATGGTCCAGCAAGTCAGATGGGCAAATGGCGAAGTTGAGCTGTGAAGGAAAAATTGTTCTGGATGCGGATATCGCCAGGTTTTACGCTAGCCACCCCCAAAAATACGTAACAGTACGAAAGGCTGAAGCGGGCCCCTTCGGCCCTAAGCCTCGCGTCTCAAAGCCTCAAAGCATGTTTCACATTGATAGGGCACGTACAGCCTGGAGTCAGTCAACCGAATTGCCTTGGTGAGAGCATCATTGTTTGATTTGTGCTTTGCCTCAGTGTGATAAGTACCCCATCAACCTCCACAAGGACCTCTGAACATCCAGAGTCGCCCTCTTGTTCTTCAAGACGGCTAGCATTTCCCCAAATGACTCGGCCTCTTGCTCTTTGAGTCCTCGCAAACCGTCCCGTCCAAGCAGGGCAGTGATGTTGTAGACGGGAATCTTTTGCTTGCCTCGGTACTGGACTAGAGCGTATGGTGGAGGACAATCCACAGGAGGGATATCTTCCTCCTTGCCATCATAGCGCCTCAAATAGAGCACGGCCGCAGGCTGACGGTGTGCCTCCAGCTTTGACCAGTCCGCACAACCAGCGATGAAATTTCGACCCTCCCATTGCGCTAGACTCTGAAGACCATCACGCGCCTTCTTGCGGAGTAGATCTGCCGCCAAATCTGCCATGTCCTCCCTCCACACTGGCTCACCACCCTTGACAATCCCGGCTTCTTTCCAACGATGGGGCAACAGACCTATGTACCGAGACCTCGGGAGGTTCGAAACGTATTGTAAAGCCGCATTGGAGGAGAGGAAATGGGTGCCGCTCAATATTCGCGAATTATGGCCTCTGACCGTCGGACTCGCTTCGCCATCTTCGGGAGCATCGTCCGCAGTGCCAGGCAGCGATTTTGCTGCGTCGATAGATTCGTCTCTATCACTGCCCGAAGCCACATCTGCTGCGATGTTCGGCAAGTGCCATTTTTCACCCGTTTCAGGATGAGGAGCTAGACCGAATCGTAAGAGAAATTCTTGCGGCAAATGAACGCCAGTCAAGTTACACTGTCTTGTCGGAGTCGCAAGTGCCTGAGCTGTCCTTTCTTGTCAGCACGAATCATTTCCCACAGAACGTTGGTTGCTGCGTGCCATAAGGATTCTTTCGGAGCTTTCGCTGGAATTCTGAAAGCTGATCACCTCGAGCTTTGGCTTTTGGTACTTTGTGCCCGAAGCGGGCAGCGTTCAATTTAGGATCGAGTAGTGGAGACTTTGGGAGCCTTGAGGAGATTGCAGAAGATGAATTCGTGGGATCCAAATTCAAGCTTTCCTCTTCCAAGGGCTGACCTTCAGGATAACCTGTCTTGAAGATGGGCTTCGTCCGAAGTTCTCGGAATTGTCTCAAGTTGCTCACCAAGCGACGACCCAAAGCCGAAGAGTAAGTTCTTATATTGGGTCGCCATGTTGTCATACCCCGGAACGGCTTGTCTTCGCCGTCGATGTCATACCGTCAAGGAAATGAGAGGCGGAGTTGGCGGAGCTTGAAGAAGCTCGGAGTCCTCGGACGAAGATGTTTAGCGTCCTTATTTATGAGCCCCCTCCAAGCCGCCTTAAATCTTCTACATCATTTACCTTTTCATCTTTGGAAAGTCTCAATGTCATATGCGAGGCCGCTTCATACGACACACCGCATTCGCCCATATGTGAAAACTTCCCGAAACTTGATACCTGGCGTTCTTGGCTGGAGACGGTTTTCCCAAAGCTCAATCTCGAGCGATAGCTCTAGCACAAGCCCGCCCCGATCATGGGTTCCCACCCCATATGTCACTGAGACTGTAGTATGTGCTGTCCGCCACCTCGCTCGTGTCTCCCGTTGCTGACGAAGTAGGGAGGTGGATGGCGCACCCGTATGTTCAGTATCACGTCAAGCCTCCAGAGATCGTTGATTAATCACCCCCGTCAAGATGATATATTCTCTCGGCTCCTGATGGTACCTGCTTCTTTCTTTTCCCGACATCTCGAATCACGTTCCACGCTCATCTTGTATCAAGGAGCGCATCGTCTGCCTCAACGGCCCCGTCGACGAAACCCTCTCCGCTTCCATCGTCGCCCAGCTCCTCTTCCTCGAAGCCGACGCCCCTGACCGGCCCATCTCCCTCTACATCAACACACCCGGCGGCTCCGTGACCGCCGGCCTCGCCATCTACGACACGATGACCTACATCAACTCCCCCGTCACAACGACCTGCGTAGGTCAGGCAGCCAGCATGGGCTCGTTGCTCTTGACAGGCGGCGCGCCAGGGAAAAGGTTTTGCTTGCCGCATAGCAGCGTTATGGTGCATCAACCGAGTGGAGGCTACTTTGGGCAGGCTTCAGATATTGCGATCCATGCCAAGGAGATTCTGCGGGTGAGGACGCAGTTGAATGAGATCTACAGGCGGCATCTGACCAAGGAACATTCAATCGAAGACATTGAGAGATTGATGGAACGGGATAAATTCTTCAGCGCTGAGGAGGCCAAAGAAATGGGGCTGGTCGATGAGATTCTGGATAAAAGGGTGCAGGAAGGCGAAGAGGCCAGGAAATTATAAGTCATCACAATGTTGTTCTCCCACATACTAAATATTTTATATCACATGGAAGGGACGAGCAAGGCAGAGACGCCCATGGTCTGGTCAATGCCGGGTATTGCGCCTCGATAGTCCAAGATGACGCCTTTGAAATCAACTTTGCCCCCTCCAATTGACCACTCATGGTAAGTATGCACCACCCGCGATCACAAGATTCTGTCGTGTGAATCGCACCTTATAGACGGGGCTCTTCTTGGTGGGGAAAGCGCTGATCTGATCTGCCGTGACGACGACATCCTTGCCTTTCTTCTTTCCCGCACCTGCCACAGTTTGTATTTGTGCATTGCCCTCGATCTTTTGCCCATTGTTGCCATCTGCTGCCGGCCTTCCAGAGGTCAGGGAATTCCCGTCCTTGACCGGTTCGGGCGGCTCAACATCCCAAACACGGACCGTACCATCTGCACCGCCCGAGGTAAGAACGGTAGACTCCATGCTCCAAGCCACGGACCATATCCCTCCTCGAGCGTGCCCGCGCATCCGCTTCTTGAGCCTTCCGGACGCCAGGTCCCATAATATGATCGTCCCCGCATCATCGGCGGAAGCGAGGACTTTTCCACTGGGGCTGCAGGCTATACAGGTCACATTTCCGGTATGGCCGGTAAACATCCGCACGGGATAGCCACTCGATACAGCCCACATTCGGACAATCTTGTCACAGCTTCCGCTGAACACATAAGCGCTGTTTGGGTGGAAAGCAACGCAATCGATGTCCTTATCATGGCCCACAAACATGCGTAGGTCTGCAATATGGTCTGTCCTCCAGAGACGCGCAGTTTTATCATGAGAACCGGTGAGAAAATAGAGTCCGAATGGGCCCCATGTTACGTCCCATACGGGGTGACTGTGACCCTTGTACACAACAAGGCACGCCCACGTATCCAAGGACCATAATCGCACTGAGCCATCTGCTGAAGAGGACAAAAGGTACTTGGATCCAGTGGAGATTCCATACAGGCCATTCGAAGCTGTCGCTGGAGAGAAGGACACACCATAGACCGGGCCTGAGTGTCCGATGAGACGGCGGGAAGCTGAAGGGAGTTCAGCCTCCGCCTGCGAAGGAAGAGCCTTACCATCGAGGCTCCACACTCGAATGTAAGACTCACTCATGCCTGCAGCAACGAGCATGGCGTCTTCCGAGAAGTCAAGGCAATTGATGCTTAGAGAAGGTCAGTCGTGATTGCATCTTGATCCGCGAAGGGGCTCCTCCTACCTCTCATGCGTATTGTGAAAGGTGAACATTGTCACGCTGACAGCAGGCCCTACACCTCCAGTTCGAGCTTCGATCCGAAACCTATCGCGATCTTCTTTGACTTTCTGGACCTCCATTGCCACATCTCGGGCCACAGAAGCTGGCAGTTGTAGCTCACTGCGCGAAGGCGCTTCTTCACTATCCTCCCGCTTGATTTGACTTTCGAAATGTTCGGAGAGTGACATCTGACCGTTCATTGGAGGGTTTCGGCTGTCCTCGTCCTCCAGTTCGGCGAGAACATCACCTTTGAGGTCCTCGTCCCTGGGCATGGGACCAAGCTTCAGCTTCGGGAGCACGTTGTCTTTTGCGGCTCGATTAGTATTGGCTGATCCCGGATTATGCCCTGGTATGCCTTCATCCTCCGCTGGGAAATGCTCGATGTTCTTGGCCCGGTGGAGAACATGAGCCAGTGCATATTGAGCATCATTACCGCGCTCAACGGTCACGACGTTCAGGTGACCTTGAATTATGCCAACAAGGACAGCCCCACCAGACTTCTCTTTAGACTCCAGGAATCTGACAAGGTTGTAGAAAGCAACAGAGCTGACAGAGAGGCGGTATTTCGATCCACGGTATATTTTCGCAGTCTCGTTCGTTTCGACGTGTTCGGGCAATGATATTGGCTCCAGGGTCCGCAAATCATCTACATGTTCATTCTCGAATTGGCCTTTGAACGCATTGAAGAAGATGCGACTCTCTCGAGGGTAATCGTCTGAGACCAAATTCAGAAATGAGTAGACAAAGATAGGCCAGAGCAGCCGCCGTAAATCTGGCTGAAGATCAATCAGCCTACAATGCTCGAACTGCGGATTCTGACGGACCTTGTAGATGTCGAGATTGTCTTCAATCCAGGATTGCATTGCTTCTGCCAGACTCTCAGCTTTGCTTCGATTTAGACACAGATCGACCTCTCGTACCATATCCCAGACGATACTTGTCTCCACCTAAATCTTCATTTTTGAGAACCATAGGCTTGCTCTCGGCCTCCTGACTGGCTGATTCAGCTCGCAGTGTGGCTTCAGTTTTGGTATAGCCTTTCTTTGACAGATACTCGATGACCTGTTTGATTACGAACGGATCAGCCATCGGACATCTCCAATCAGCCTCAAATCAATGGGGTGTGCAAGAATTCTTAATTTCCCATTTACATCAGGGCTCCTCGTAAAGATAGGATTCAAGCGCAGGAGGGGCGCTTCCAGAGCCCTTTTGGAGGGTTTGGTCACGAGCTTTGCTAGGTGGGTCTGCGACATTGTGTCAAGGATTGCCACAAGGCGGCCAAACCTCTACTATTGGCAAGCCTGGAGTGAATGACGACGGCAAAATGTTGATTCTCAAATCTCTGATTCGTGAATCTCCAACCCATCAAACCTGGAAATGAGATGGGGATTCTATGATGATCCTGACCAAGATATTTGAATCGAGTAGAAAATCTTGGGTGGTCGCGATGGAACGTAGCCTAGCAACCAGCTTTCGGAAGGAAGTCTAGGAACCGGCATCGACGTTTGGAAAGACACGTTATTGGACAACCCTCTTCACCAAGAAGCAACGGTACTCCGACCGATAATAATTGTAGAAAGAGCTTCGGCATGACAAAGAAAGCATGACAAGAAAAAGGGAGGAATGAGCCCGGGATCAAGATACTTACGATATTGTTTAAATTTGACTGTGATAATTGACCTCCTCCGGTACTTGACGCAGCCGACTCATTTCTTTGCTGGGTGGAACCCATGCCTGGTGTAGCCCCATTGGTGGTGGGTCTCTGGATGGACTGGGCTCCACCTCCAGGGACTGCGCCAGCCATGACAACAGCTTAAGTGAATACTGCTATGACAGACCAGACTGAGTAGGCATAGCCTTACACTGGCTACCGTGGATGCATAAAGCGAGACACCAAAATGCGAACAGTCAAGGGAAATCTGATGGGAAGTGAGTGAATGGTGTTGTTACATCTCTGCCTTTTGTGAATGCGGATTTTGAGTTTTATATTGCCTAAGATGTACGCCTGTATGATGTGATATACTCAGGTGTATCTTTAGCACAGCATACGGCGGCCCGTACCTTAAGCCTTCATCTCAATGCAGGGCCCATCGGTCGGACACCTCGGCAACTGGGCAAGGCAGATTCATCCAATCTTTGACATCAAGCCTACTTGCTCAAGCGGGAATGGATTCTCAAAGCTCGAGTCAGCATATCAAGCAACTGGCCGAGATTGACAAGGTACCTAGTCTAATGGAAGAGCAATTGATCGTCATTGAAATCGATTTCAGGATATTGTCAAGCTATTGCAATCAGCAGGTCTTGCTGTGAAAGCTCTGACCACCTCCTCGTCAGATACCGAAGATGAGCGGCTGGAGACGGCTGCCTTTACCGATCGGAAAGAAGCATTCAAAACGGCTGCGTCTCAATACTTTCACACCCTTTCCTCGTTGGACGTTCGTCTGCGACAAGAGATCAACGCGCTCAAGGAAGCGGATATTCTACCGAGCGACTCCAAGAATAGGGACACTGCCACTCCGAATGCGCAGGCTTCGATTCCGAACTTAAGCGCAATGCAACAAGGCGCAAACAGACAGGGTGTCCCGCGTCGAGGTGTGATCACCGGTAGTGGGCTTGGCAGCTTGGATATTGGCTGGCTCAATAGTAGGAACAACAATGTGGGCAAAGAGATGGAAGCAGAATTATGGGAAGAAGCGCAAAGGCGTGTGGAGAAGCTCATACCGCTAACAACGACGGCTGATAGGGAGACCGATGTGGGCTCGACGAATCCCAAGAGTAGCACTGACAAGATGGACGAGAGCTGATCATCGGATCTTTGCCTCTGTCGACACATTATTTGCGCTGACATGCATGCGTCCCGATGGATTGGCTTGAGCCCAGAAGTCTGGCCTGGGCTCATGGCCCTGCCGGCGACATCGATCTGGCACTCGAGCTCAACGGGGGTTTCCTTTCCTGCCTTCTTCCAAGCAGATTACGTTCACCCCCTCACGTGGTGCATTCAGGGCATTTTCGGTCAATACAGAACGACAGCGGACTCACCCCAAAACAAGGCTTGGGTCCCGGTCGCCTTTCGTTGTGATCAGGAAAATGAAGACTGACAAGGAAAATTTGGTCGTAGTAGACCTGTGAGTGGACGCCTGCGGGAACGCTGCTAGGGCTAAGCTGTTCAAAGCCTTGATGCTTTGATGCAGCACGTTCTGCTGGTTAAAGGGTACTTGAGTGAAAGGTGCATGTTTGCTCTGGGAATTGATGTGGTGGTGACCGCCATTCCAGTCAGGAAAGAGCGAAGAGTGATAGACATAGACTACATTGAATGCCTTGGAAGTTTGCTTGAAGTCACTCTGCTGAATGTCCCTCCAAAGAGGGGTCATAACACGTTCAAGACGGCGTTTTCATCAAGTCGTGATATGCATTGAAAAAATGTATCATAGGCGGAATCAGCAGTGTAGTAAGTGAGTGGAAAACTTTAGCCGACCGCGGCTTTGCGGACGGTCTGCGGAGATGCCTCGCAGCTCCACCGACACTCTTCGCAGCCTGGATTTTAGCAAACCATCCAATATTCTCTTGACAATGGATACGGAGGATTCACCATGGGGAGGTTCGAACCCCTCGCATTCCCTACCAATACTATCATACGTGCCAGCAACATGCTAATACAGCTCTCTTCCAGACGTGCCTTCACGCTCAAGTTCCAATGCCAATCTAGCAAACAGCGCAACAAGCGTTGGTCAAGGTACCATCCGACAGCTCGACAGCTGGTTCTTCGCTAAGCTGTTTACAAGACTCTCATGCAGCATCCACCCAATCCCAGACCGCTCCTGTATCCGCAGCCTCCTCACCCAGAACTCCAACCAGCAGGGGCCCAAGGCCGGCCAGAAAATTCGCAGTACCGACTACAAGACTCGAACCTGTCGACGGCTCACTCGATCCGCTTGGTCCTTTAGGCACAAGTGGTCCAGCCGCAGAACCAGAACCAGAACAGCGACCAGTACCCCCTTCGAAAGAACAGTCCACACTCAATCGCAATGCGCGTCAGCCGGCTTCTCAGTCACAAACGGGGCAGGCTAGTTTTGATTCCTCAGAAGCCGGAGAGGATGGTCGAACGTTCGTCAATTCGCGACAAAGATATCACAATCAATCACAGACACATCCTGCCGGAGCCGACAATGCAAGAAGACCAGCCCAGCCCAGCGTAAGCATCGAACAGGCTGCAAGACCGACTTTCGATATCACCGTGGGCGATCCGCACAAGGTTGGGGACCTGACCAGTTCGCACATTGTATACCAAGTCCGGACCAAGGTACAAGTCTTCCCCATTCCAATCACAATGACAGGCTTCTGATTGTATAGGATAGACTACTTCTAAAGCATACAAGCAACCGGAGTTCTCTGTCAGCCGGCGCTATCGCGATTTCCTGTGGCTCTACAATTCCCTACACAACAACAATCCTGGGGTGGTAGTACCTCCGCCCCCTGAAAAGCAAGCAGTAGGCCGGTTTGATACGAATTTTGTGGAATCGCGCCGGGCAGCTCTGGAACGCATGCTCAACAAGACTGCTGCCCATCCTATACTTCACCATGACGCCGACCTCAAAATCTTCCTCGAAAGCGACGCCTTCAACATGGACGTCAAGCATCGGGAACACAAGGAACTCGGGTTGGGGGAAAGCAAAGGCATGCTTAGCTCGCTAGGCCTGGGCAATGCGGCCACCGGCAAGTTCATCGAACACGACGATTGGTTCCACGATCGTAGGATATACCTCGATGCGCTCGAGAATCAGCTCAAAGCCCTTCTGAAATCCATTGACGTGGTCGTCGCGCAACGCAAAGCTCTGGCTGACGCAGCTGGCGACTTTTCCGCCTCCCTTCACGCGCTCTCGACGGTCGAACTCTCTGTATCCTTGTCGACTCCCTTGGCGGGGCTGTCGGACTTGCAACTGCGGATCCAAGAGCTCTACGAGCGCCAGGCCCAACAGGATGTCCTAACTTTGGGCATCACAGTCGATGAATACATCCGTCTGATCGCCTCGATCAAAACGGCCTTCTCCCAGCGTCAGAAATCCTATCATTCCTGGCACAACGCCGAGCAAGAACTCCAGAAGCGCCGGACGACCCAGGAGAAGGTGCTGAGATCGGGCAAAACGCAACAAGACCGCTTGAACCAGCTGCAGGCGGATGTAGGTGACGGGGAAAGGAGATGTCACCAGGCTCGCTTGCTGTTTGAAGATATGGGAAGGCTGATGCGGGGGGAGCTCGAGCGCTTTGAGAAAGAGAAGGTGGAGGACTTCAAGAGCGGAGTTGAGACATTCTTGGAGGGCGCCATTGAAGCGCAGAAGGAGGTGAGTAATCCGCTGATAGCCCTATATTGTATCAGGGGGTCCCGAGCTGATCAAGATGTGCAGCTGATTGAGCTGTGGGAGACGTTCCTGATGCAATTGGATGCCGAAGAAGATGGCGAGCCATTCTTCAAACCACAACAGAGCGTCGTTCCACCGGACTCGAGAATGGGACCACCAGAAGATGCAGGACAGGGAGATGGCGAGCAAGCCCAGCACGCGCAGGTCAATTCAGTTGACGAGAGAGAACCGGGCGAAACGGCGCAAGCGGCCGCTGCCGCAGCTACACTTGAACAGGAGGAGTGACCGACTTGATGTACGATAGGGTAATTGAAAACCAGAGGTCTTGAGCAGTGCTTGAGTATCTCCAGCCATGCTATCGAATGTTCGTGTCCAACAGCTCTCCAATATCACTAGACCTGAGAAGTCCTGGTCCAGCATCTTATAATTGATGCCGCAAGAGAAGCGTGATCGTATCGGAATGATATGTTTATGTTTGAGCCCTGCCGCCGGAGGAGCGTTATTATATTAGAATGATTCGCAGATACGGATCCGTAGATGTGCCCTGACAGTCCATAAAACGTATAGTGATCCAGATAACCCCCAGCGCCTTGCGAAGATGATGGATGGTACCAAATTTAGACAGCCACGACGCTGCCCCCGTCGACAATGATCGCTTCATCAATTCGTCTTTCCACACTGCCAGCTTCGACCCGCTTCCAGGTGGTGATCCTCGCTTCATTCATGTCAAACTCGAACAGCCGGACGCGCCGTACGTATCCGCCGTATCCGCCGTACCCGCCAAATCCGCTCCCGCCGGCATAGCACATCCACAGCTCGGGCTTGCCATCCGAGCTTTTACTGAGGGAGCAGTAATCGTTCACGTGGTCGTGCCCGCACGACACCGCCAAGACGCCCTCCTCGACCAGAGCGTCGCGGAAGCCACTGTTGAAGCCGGGGGCTGTGGGGTTTTCGGGCTGCTTGCCCGTGGCGGGGATGACCATCTCATCAACATTGCGGTATTCCGGCAAGGGAATGTGGATGAAGGCCATGTCCATGTGATGGTGCGTGTAGTGGCTGTGACTGGGGGAGGTCTTTAGCTCCTGTGAGGTCGTTTTGAACCATTCGATCTGGTTCTTCTTCAGCCAGTCGTAGCCACGGAATTGCCGCTCGTCCGGGCTGTAGCCATGTGTATCGAGGAGGTAGATCGTTAGGGCCGAATGTGAGGATTGGCCCCGCGCGTGGACTTCGACGTAGTAATTCCCTATGCCGTCCAGGTTGGTGGGACCGGATTCGGAAAGGGAGTAAGGAAGTGAGTGCGTCAGCTGCATGAGTGCTTCCCTCGATAGGGAACCCTCATCATCGTGGTTCCCGAAGATGGTTGCGAAGGGGATCTTTCGCTCAATGAATATAGAGGCGAATTTGAAGACGGCAGATTGAGCGTCCGGGCTTGTCTCGCCATTGACCTGATCGCCAGATAGCACAACAAGATCCGGTGTCTCCTCATCCAAGATCCGGTTGATGAAAGCGAAGGTGCGAGGATCCGCGTCGCATTTGCCACCATTGTCTTTGCTAGGGGGCTCAGGGTCCCGACAGATGCCGGGTCCAGTAGCCAAGTGGAGATCGGCCACTTGAAGAATCTTGAACTTCCCATTGCTGTTGACATGGAGAGTAGGTTTCTCGACCTCATGAGGGGGACCCCGCCGGACTGTCAGATAGGCACCTTGATTTTCGCCGCCAACGTCTGGGAGAATGAGTGCTTGAGGGGTACGCTCCCAACCGGGGCGAGCCTCTACCGAATCAGATCCAAAGAGGACATCGACCGCTGTGACCGCTCGGTTTTTGTCGGCATCTCGATGTTTGGATGTGCGCTTCAGCCAGATGCCTGCCTGTCGCGACTCCCAGCGCTCGGCGCCCTGGTTCTTTTCCGAGGTGACAGGGTCAAGACTGCCAATCCGCACATCGAGGATCACGCGATCGGTCTCCTTGAGCTCCGACTCGCGCTTGCGTTCGATGTGGATGAATGCATGTGAAAGCCAGCCCTTGGAAAGGTAGAGGTCCTTCTCGACACGGTGCCATTTGTTCTGGTCGAGCTTGCAACTAGACAACAGATTGAGCGTCGAGCATGTTGCAACTGTAATATCCGTTATGACAAGTCCAGGATGATGGGCCGGGAGCGCATTGTGGATAGCTTCCGGAAGGACATTGAATTGATTGTCAAGGAACAAGACAATCAGAAGGACTGTGACCAGAAGGATGGCGAGCTGGATGCTCGTTCGGACCTAAGAAATGGTCAATTGCTGGCGTTTGGGTGCAGTGTCAAACCCACGATTCGTCTGGTCATCTTGATCGGACTATTGACCGCCAACCTCTTGACAAGTAACGCCAGCCTTCAACGTCAAGATCGCGCATGTGTCTGGGTAGGAGTCGCAGATTTCTGTTCAAACCAAGAGCCTCCATCGGTCACCATGCAGCATTATAGGAATGCTGTTGCCGCCGGTTGACTAGAGTTCTTGGCTGCCTCACATAGGTTGACGAAGTCGGTGCAGAGGTAAGCTTCCATCAAGCAGCTGACCCGAGACGATTGTGCATCAATGCTCGTCTCAATGCACCAAAAGCTCCAAAAGTTGAGATAGTTGGCGCCATGCAGAAAGCGGGCAGGGTCTCATGGCTGGGAAACTTACAATACCATTAAAATACCATGTTACAATCGTAAAATACCGAATATGCAAGATCCACTCCCATTTCCCACAGACCCAATATACTTATCAGAATCTTTTCCCACTCGCTTTCTCTTCTTGTAAGAACGTACATTGCAAATGTTAATTCGAGTCTTCTCTCCATATCCTCTCTTTGAAATATGAAAAAACCGCTCTTCGTATCCTAGCACAATTGTTTGTTAGATCCTGTTGAGCTTTCTTCTGAATACTTGCTTTAAGATTGCTCACCTTGCTTTCTTTCCGGTTCTAGAAAAGCTTGACTATGGCCACAAGGTATCTGTCGACGAGGGGAGGAAGCTATGATTGCTCATTCGAGTCTGTCGTGTTGAAAGGCCTTGCAGACGACGGAGGACTTTTTTTGCCAGAACAGATACCACACATGCCTGAAAGTTGGTCAGATGATTGGCTATCTTGGGACTTTGCAAAGCTTGCCTTCGAGATTTTCTCGCTCTATATTTCCCCGTCGGAAATACCGCCCCAGGAGCTTCATGAGCTGGTGGATAAAAGCTATTCGCCCGCCGTCTTCAGGTCCCCACAAGTGACACCACTCGTCAGACTTGACTCAAAAGAGCATCTGTACCTTCTGGAGCTCTTCCATGGTCCAACCTTCGCCTTCAAGGACATAGCATTGCAATTTCTCGGCAATTTGTTCGAGTATTTCCTTGTACGGCGCAATAAGGGCAGGGAAACCAAAGACCGGGAGCATCTCACTGTGCTTGGTGCTACAAGCGGTAAGTAATGCTTTGTGGAGTTCCCCCCTCCCTGTCGTGTATCTCGTCTTGAGCGATGCTAACTCTGCATTCGTTTTGCTTAGGCGACACTGGTAAGTCTCAATGTGACCGATAGCTATTAAGTGCTTTGCTGAGATGAATGCAGGATCTGCTGCCATTTATGGCCTGAAAGGCAAAAGCGACGTATCAATCTTGATCTTGCACCCTCATAAACGTATCAGTCCGATACAGGAGGCCCAGATGACATCTGTCCTGGATGAGAACGTGTACAACTTTGCTCTGAAGGCTGATCATGGCGGGCAAGGTGCTAGCTTTGACGATTGCCAGGATTTGGTGAAAGCTGCCTTTGGTGACGTAGACATCAACCACACTCACAAGTTGGCTGCTGTCAACTCGATCAACTGTAAGTCAGTGCAGACAATCTCAACAAGCAGATGACTCTTTCCGGAGTCCGAATCATCTGAGAATGATTTTTGCTGGACAATACTAACTACGGCCACTGCATAGGGGCGAGGATATTGGCTCAGATCAGCTACTACTTTTCTGCGTACGCTTCCCTTCGCAGATCTGGCACAATTGGGACTTCCAAAGTGCGCTTTGTCGTTCCAACAGGGAATTTTGGAGACGTGCTTGCAGGATATTTTGCAAAGCGTATGGGTCTCCCGATCGAAAAGCTCGTAATTGCGACGAACTCGAACGATATCCTGAACAGATTCTGGAAGTCAGGCAGCTACGAGAAGCAACCTGCCCATGGAAAGCAGGCAAAAGGGGGCTTCGCTGAAGACGGAGTCAAGGCACATGAGGATGGAGTCAAGGAAACTTTGAGTCCTGCAATGGACATCCTCGTGAGCAGCAACTTTGAACGTCTCTTGTGGTTCCTTGCGTATGATGTACTAGGAGGTGGCCCCGAAGAGCAGAAGAGAAAGACAGCAGGAGAGAAGGTCAAAGGCTGGCTGGATGATCTCAAATCCCAAGGAGGCTTCAGTGTTCCCCGGAGCGTTCTCGAGGCTGCAAAAAAGGACTTCGAAAGCGAACGAGTTTCTGACGACCAAACCCTGGCAATGATTGCCGCAACTTATTCCGAAGAAAGTCCTGCAGCCACCTCTGACGCCTCAAAAGTGACTACAGGCTCGACACACAAGGGCAGATACATACTCGACCCTCACTCGGCAGTTGGTGTTCACGTTGCACGGAATTCGCTACAAGGCGCTCCTGACATTGTCCATATCGCTCTTGCAACAGCGCATCCCGCTAAATTCTCAGCAGCAGTGCAAGAGGCGCTCAAAGGAGAAGATGACTTCGAGTTTGATAATCTCCTACCCGATCAGTTCGTTGGCCTAGAAGTCTTGGAGCGGAGGCTAACCATCCTTGATAAGAGCAAAGGCATTGAGGGTTTCAAGAAGGAAATCAGAAGTAGGGTCCCCGGGTCGAACTGAGTTACGCCATATGATCAATCAAGTGATACTGCCGTGAGCACCCACACCTCCAGGAACAACCGAAGGTAGGAGAGACATTCTGGCTTCTCCTCAATCAGTCAACCTGGGAAAGGCACTTATTCTATCAGAGTATCTAGATCTCCCTAAGATACCGATGCGCTTACTTGCGTTAGACGCATGACACAACCGGGGAAGGTAAGATGCCGGTACTAGGCCAGGATCCAAGCCTTCCTGTGAGGTGCTTTCTGCATCTTTTCGAGGATGCCCATGGACCGAGACTGGCTTAGCCTTAGGGTCTGTTGCATTCACATGGTCTCTGGCCACGGTCTGATTGGGTGTAAGTGGCATAAGCAAGATCCCCAGCAAAAGGTTGCCCTTCCATCCCACCAGCTCGCAGACGTTGAGAACTTTGTGGACTCATGACGTCTATTGAAGATCCACAAGGCTGAATCTGGGGCTATGCAATCCGGTGGCTAGATCAGCCTCTTGTTTATCTATCTCACTAGAGAGACCTTTTGCAGCTTCATTTCGCCACTGTCTGATTGCTTCAGACGGTATATTTCACAATGATGGGCGATCAGCTGCCACTTCTATCGAATCTCGCCAGTCCTGATACCGAGACAGATAAGCCACCCTCCTTCGAGAGTCACAGAGAATACTATTCGACTGCCGCGGCACAATCCTCGCCCAGAAACGAGCCGGAAGGACCGAATGCTACGATACAAGCAAACGAACATCCAGGTCAAGACACCGATGCCCGGTCACTGCCTCCTCCCTATGATGGATCAAGAAGATATGGCAACCACAGGTCTGAAGCCGAGTACCTCGACTCATTACGCGCGTGGGTCGAAAGCAAGCAGTACATTCAAGCAGATCCAGAAGTGGGTGGCGGACTAATAGGGTTCTACGGAGACCAGACGATGGAGGAAAGGCGGGCGAAATTAGAAGAGGACAAGAGGGCTAGGAGCGCTACTAAGAGGGCCAGCAAAGAAGCTGGGCAGGCAGAACAGAGGAAGAGGCATACGTCTGGGAATCCCATCAACGAGAGCAATGGAAGGCGAAGGAGCAGCCTATTTGGGCTGAGGGGTCCAAAGAAGAGCGCTGGTCAGTGATTTTCTTCTTGGCTACTCACGTTCCATGGTCAGTTGAGGACAGAATCGTCGACACACAGAAGCCCGAATGCTTTGCGTACGCCGTGGATTTCCATAGTGGCCTGCCAGACTCAAGCATGCGGTGTATCTTGCATAGTCTAGATGGTTAGGAAAGGAATATATTATGGTCGTGATTGTTTCATGGACCTACTCTAAATATGGTATATTATCAAGAGGGTTTGCGCTCGCCGTCTGCTTCTTTTCTGCATCTTTCGCTTCTGAGTCTTGCGCAGGCGAAGCCGCCGCATCTCCAGCTTTGGGGGTCATGAGCGGACTGACAGCCCCTTCGGGGCTTTGCTGCCACTTTGCCACATCCTTCTTCATCTGCTCCAATTCCTTCTGGAATCGGGTCCCAAACACATCAATATAGTAAGTCGCTCCATTGTAGACACTCCACCCGAACAGGCCGAGCAAAAATGTCGCGCTCGGCCAGCGATACCAAAGCCAGATCGGACAAGGTAGCATACTCCCGAGGGCGTACAAGTACTGCGTCAGCATGAAGGCGGGCTCCTGCAGCGCATCGGGAAGGCCCAGGATGAATTTGCCTATCCAGGACCGACCATAGGACTTTCGAAGCCAGGTGAAGGAGGTAGGGCGGCCCGCGGCGATCTTCTCGCGGCGGCGGATGGTGATGAAGAAGTGGTAGCTGAGCTGCCAGATGGCGTAGGGGACGGATGACCAGATGATCATGTCAAGGAGAGAGTAGTGCATAGGTGATTCTGGCGAGCTGTGCTTGATGGCGTAGGCTCCGGCAAATCGGGCTTGTTGGACCAGAGGCGGGGTGAGGTGAACAATGCAATGGAGAGTCACTGGGGGCATGATATGGATGAAGAGGCTGGTCAAGTCAGCGACAGAGTCTTGGGGAATGCGAGAGGCATCTTTGCGTACCTTGTGACTTTGTCTAGAGAGTGGAAAACCATTGAGTTCCTCCACATTGCTATTGCCACAGCATTGTTTCCGTAGGCCAAACAGTAGGTGCTGATGAAGAGTCTTTTAGACTTTGGAGCTACCCATACTGTGAGCAGCATGAGTAGATTGACAAAGTAGCACATGTCGGCCAGAAAGTAATGATAGCCCCGCTTCCTGTAGGTATAGTATCGGACAGGCATGAAGTAGCAGAGCTGCGCTGTAAACCAGTAATAGAATAGATGGGGAACTGCCCCGATAAGGTATCCGCTAATAAAGATGTTTAGTACGCCGGCGATGAATGACAGCTTCTCCCGAGCGGTAATTGCTTTGGCGTCGCTCCACTGGCCGCCGAGACGGTCCACGGATGCCTTGACGCGCTTCCTGTATTTCAGCAACTGCTCGTCGGGCAGCGGAACTCTTCGTCGCCATTCTTCCACCACCCTGTCCTTGGCGTTTGTAGTTGATGATTTCAGTCTCGACTGTTGCTTCCGGACGCGTTCCCTTTGTCTCATGAGCTTCGTTTGCCAGCTTTCCAGCTTCAAGGGCAGGGCAAGGTTGTCCAATATGTCAAAAGCTGTGACGTTCTCCGGTGGCACCTCCCAATCCTCCTCGATCATACTCATGTCTGACATGGACGTGTTGCGCGAGAGGTGGCTCGGACTCCCCCTTGGCGAGGACGAGGTCGCGTCGGGGATTTGCGCTCCATGGCTGGTAGCAGATTCTGCAGCGGAGGAGGCTGATGACTCATTTGTGGTCGTCCTGACAACATCGGGGGACAAAGTATCAGCGGTCAGGACAGGTTCCGATTTTGTCTTGTTGATGGGGGTTGGCTCGGCCATCTCGTTGCTTGCGCAGAAGTTATTGTGCGAATAGGAGGGTTCGATGGAGCACAAGAGAATGTCGCATTGTCTGAGTTACGTCAATAGGGTTGGCAAGATGCTTGTCACACCTGGGACGTCGAAGCAGCATCAAAGTTAGAAGAAATGCACATACCGATGTTTAGGGATAAAGCATGTGGCTTATCTTACGATGCATGATAGACAGGCCAAGATAGGGACGCTATAGGTCGGGTCTATATGACTTACATCTGCCTGAAAACAAAGCCTGTCCTACCGCTCGCATCAGTAGTACAGCATGACCGTCAACATGGCTTGCATCCACCAAGAAAAAAGCGGATCGTGGAGGCATCAACAAGTCTGATTGGCTACTGAGTCACGTGGCCCACAAACCTTGTTTCTGGCTATTATCTTATCCGTTAGCGCGCTTTTTTTATCAAACGCGGGCGCGTTGCGACAGACTTCACTGCGATTGCCAAAGTGCACACATGCACAATTCCTGTAGTAGTAATCGCGCTGAAATCGGATCCAGCGCAGCAAAAGCCCGTGGCCTGCATTGGGACCGCCTTACGCCTTTATTTAGGGTACATGACACTGACACGAAGACGCTGATGATTATCACATCCAGATAAGTCAAGATGGGAAAGCTCACACGCCTGGAGCTCTTCAGTACGTCTATCAATCGTGCAGTGAAGCCAATGCTAATGCCTTCAATAGACTTCAAATCATACAAAGGACGTCATGTCCTCCTTCTAGGCGACTCCTATTTCACATCAATCATCGGCCCCAATGGCTCTGGGAAATCCAACTCGTATGTCGCGCTCCCTTTCAGAGTATGTGCCTGATGCCTCTAACAAATCTTGCAGCATGGATGCCATCTCCTTCGTATTGGGCATCAAGTCTTCCCATCTGCGCTCGGCACATCTACGTGATCTGGTCTTTCGCGGGAGAGTCCTTCGCACTTCTAAGATCAATGGTGATGGATCTGCCACAACAAACGGGGCGAATGGGCATGCGAATGGTGACGAAGCGCCGGTTGACGATGAGATGATTGATGGAACGCAAGAGCGCAGTGATCCTAAGAGCGCATGGGTAATGGCTGTCTACGAGGATGATGCTGGAGATGAGCAGACGTGGAAGCGGACTATCACCAATCAAGGCGCAAGCGAATATCGTCTCAATGACCGCGTCGTCACCGCTCAGCAGTACAATGACGCCCTAGAAGCCGAGAACATTCTGATCAAAGCGCGCAACTTTCTCGTCTTCCAGGGCGACGTCGAGGCTATTGCGTCGCAGTCTCCTAGGGATCTGACTAAACTTATCGAGCAGATATCCGGAAGCCTGGAGTACAAGGCCGAGTATGAAAAGCTCAAGGAAGAAGCAGAAGGCGCGCTGGAAAATCAAAATTTCGCTCTCCACAAACGCAGGGGCATCAATTCAGAAATCAAGCAATACACGGATCAGAAGAACGAGGCGGATAGCTATTCCAAGAAAGCCGATGAAAGGGACCAGGCCATCGTGACGCATATCCTCTGGAAGCTCTACCATTTCCAGAAGGTCATCGAAGAATCTGGGGCTGAGATA
Source organism: Ramalina intermedia (assembly GCA_003073195.1). NCBI lineage: Eukaryota > Fungi > Ascomycota > Lecanoromycetes > Lecanorales > Ramalinaceae > Ramalina > Ramalina intermedia. Next base: position 12,105 of record PEKF01000029.1, on the reverse strand, counting down.
CAACGGCATCAAGAGGAGCTGAAGGAGCAACGGCGTGGGGTGGAGAAATACGAAAAGGCTTTGGAGGATGCCAAACGGGACCAAGCAAAGGTCAGCCGCGACGCTTCGAAGATAGAAAAGGCCATGAAGCAGAAGTCGAAAGATATCGAGGACAAGGAGAGCGGCTTGGTGCCAATCGCGGAGAAGATTAACATCACCTCCAGGAATTTGAAGCAATGCCAATCGCGAGTAGCTGACATCTCCAAAGAACGTAACGCCCACTCCAATGGGGTCAAACAACTCGCAAAGGATCTCAAGACTGTCGAAAAGGCCCAAGCGCAATGGGAGACCGAATTCAGGAAGGCGGCGGAGCAAGAAGGTCGTGAGCTGAGCGCCGCGGACCTGCAGCAATACCATAGACTCAAGGAAGAGGTCAACAAGCGGACTTCTGCGGACCAAATCAAGGTTGACAATCTCACTCGTCAGCAGAGGGCGGACGAGGAGACCGTCAAAAGCCTCAAGAGCAAAGTGGACGCCTTCGAGTATCAGATACAGGGACTTGGTCAAGACTTGGATGACATCAACGAGCGCAAAGGCAGTGTAAACGGCCAGATCAAGGAGGCGTCAAAGGAATTGAATGCAACGAAGAAAGCCTACAATGAACGTACATCGGAGCGTCGCCGTACAGCCCAACTGAGAACGGAGAAAGATGAAAAGCTCCAGGAAGTATTGACGAAGCTGCTTGAAGCTGAAGACGGTAGACAGCAGTCGGAAAAGGAGCTTCGATTAAAAGCTACCGTCTCTGATCTCAAACGCATCTTTCCCGGTGTAAAGGGTCGCGTCAGTGAGCTCTGCAAGCCTGTTGAGAAGAGATATCAGACCGCTGTGAGCACTATCCTAGGACGCAACTTTGACTCCGTCATTGTCGAAAACGAGAAGACAGCCATTGAGTGTGTTCAGTATCTGCGGGAACAGCGACGAGGCCAAGGCACTTTCATTCCCTTGGACACCATCCAATTCACTGCCAACAACGTCGGCGTCAAGGGTCAACAGCGAGGTTGTCGAATAGCCTTAGACACCATCACTTATGATAGATCACTTGAACGCGCGTTCTCCTATGTCTGTGGCAATGCCGTTGTCTGCGATGACATGCCAACCGCCAAGAACATCGTGTGGGAGAAACGAAACGATGTGAAGGCTGTGACCTTGGACGGGTCAATCATCCACAAGGGCGGTAACATGACCGGCGGTCAAGGCAGTAAGCAGGACTCGCGGCGATTTGACGATGCTGAAGTAGACAATCTGCGAAAACTCCAAGAGCGGCTGGTGTCCGAGCTCTCTTCCCTTCCTGACCCTCGACGTGGTGCACAGGAGGAGGAAACACTGCAAGGCGACTTGACAGGCCTGGAGCAAAGGTTGGCCTATCTCCAGGAGGAAGTGAAAGCTTTTGAACGCAACCAAGGCAGCAAACAGAAAGAGATGTCCAATGCAAATAAGGAGCTTGCAGCTGCAAAGCCAAAATATCAGGCGAAGCTTCGCGAGTTTGAAGACCTTGAGGGTAGTCTTCAATCCTATCAAGACGCTGTCAGTGAAGTACAGGATCAAGTGTTTGCAGACTTTTGTCGCCGGTTGAATTTCAGCGACATACGCGTGTATGAAGCGCAGCAGGGTACTTTGCAGCAGGAAGGGGCTCAGAAAAGGCTCGAGTTCAGCACGCAAAAGAGCCGTCTGGAGAGCAGGATCAAATACGTAAGTCAGCAAGTACAGGAAACAGAAAGTAGAATCAAGGTGCTCGAGGATCGCGCTCGTCAGGATGAGAGCTTGATAAAGGAGCTTGAGGCTGAGCAAAATTCACTACAAAATGAACTGGACACCGCCTCGGTCGAACTTGATCAGCTCAATGAGCAACTGGAGCGTGAGAAAGTAAGACAAGGCGAGAGAGCTGAGAAGGTCACCGAACACCGACGAGAGTTTCAGAAGAAGAACAAGACCGTAGAGAGCACGTTGAAGACGATTTCGGGCCTGGAAGCAGATCGACAATTAAATGCTTCAGGTCGATATTCTCTCCTCAGGCGGTGCAAGCTTGAGGATCTGCAGATACCTCTAGACGAGGAGTCCCGGAGGCTCGATAGCCTGCCCCTCGATGATATCTTACAATTGGACGCGGACGGCATGGATGTGGATGAAGACCAAGAGGCGACCACTCTCCGCCCATCTGAGGTCCAGGACTATGGGATCGAAGTTGATTTTGATGATCTTGACGAAGATTTGCGAGAGGTAAGGCCCTTTACTATCCCATATTGCGGTTCGACTGACCGATGTCACAGAACGACGGCGAGACCATGGAGGCAGAGCTCCAGGAGCGCATCAAAGCCCTGAACGCAGAGCTTGAGGGTATGGCTCCAAATATGCGTGCCGTGGAGCGGCTCGGAATAGTGCAAGACCGGCTCAAGACCACGGACAAGGACTTTGAGGACGCTCGTAAACAAGCCAAACGCGCAAAGGATGATTTTCAAGCCGTCAAGGAAAAGCGCTTTGAGCTGTTCAGCAAGGCCTTCTCTCACATCTCCGAACAGATTGGTCCCATCTACAAGAACTTGACGAGAGATGCGACCCTGCCTATGGGCGGTCAAGCGTGAGTCTTCCCATGAGTCTTCCCAGCTACTCCTTTTCCCTGCGACAAGGATCAATTCCTCCAGCTACATATCGCTGACTCACGCAGTTTCCTGGACATGGAGGATGGTGACGAACCCTACCTTGACGGCATCAAATATCATGCAATGCCTCCTCTAAAACGGTTTCGAGACATGGAGCATTTGTCTGGTGGAGAGAAGACCATGGCCGCGCTCGCCCTTCTATTTGCGGTTCACTCCTATCAGCCTTCGCCTTTCTTCGTGCTCGACGAGGTCGATGCTGCACTGGACAACGCCAACGTAGCCAAGATCGCCAACTACATCAGTGACCACGCGGGGCCAGGGATGCAATTCATTGTCATCAGTCTCAAGACCGGGTTATTTCATAACAGCGAAGCGTTGGTGGGGATTTATCGTGACCAAGGGGCAAATTCGAGCAAAGCCTTGACTTTGGATGTGAGTCTGTTCTCGCTGCGAATAGCAGATCGTCAGCTAATGTGATTTGCAGCTTCGTAAATACCAGTAATGACCGCTGTAGCTCATGATAGTCCTTTACCAGGCTCTGCAGTCATAATGCCCGTATGGCTGATGGTAAGACGAAACCCTTCGCCAACGGCTTGCCTTTCTTGTGGAATATCGTTCTTCTTTGGCTTGTTACTGTCATGAAAAAGATTGCATGGCGCAGAGGAGATTTCAATGATGCGACGGAGAGCGGATCATCTAATCTTATGCCTTTGTCAAATGTACATTTGCACCATTAATCCATCCCAGCTTGATAGGGTCTCGTGGAAATGATCTGTACATTAAAGGAACAGGAGAGGGCAATCATATCGCTATGCTTCCAAAAGCCTCAGCATGTACAGTCCAGTCCAGCATATTTCGTTAGGACACAGCCTCATACTGCACTCAACATGGGAGTCAAGCTGTCTCTACACCGCTTTGATGGTGACAAGCTTGTCCAGTGCTTGACCCTCATCAAGCGCCCAGGCATCCCGGTGCTCCAGCTTCCATGGAATGTTGTGTCCCTTCACATGTAGCTGAAGAAGTCCGTGGTTCGTGAAGGCCTTTTTGACGGCGGTGAAGCCTCTCTTCATGTAGAACTCGGCTTGCCGGAAGGGCAAGGTCAGGATACCACCGCGCGCGCGGCTGAATGCGTTTGCACGATCTCTCGCTTTCTGGATCGCTTGCACCTCCCGTTCGATCTGCTCTTTGGTGCCCTGCCACATCGGCTGCGACAAGGTAATCTCCTTTGGCGGTACCTTGATCACTTTCGGGGTGACAAAGGGCATTGAAGGGCTTCGCTCCAGCTGTAATAAGAGACTTTTCGCCCCGGACCCAGTGGATGGCATCGATTTGATGACTCGGACCATATTTTGTGGCTATCGGTGGGGTTTCTCATCAGCGGGGAAGTCATTGAGAGAGAGAGAGAGAGAGAGAGAGAGAGAGAGAGAGAGAGAATGTGTGTGGGTAGCATACCCTTAAACATATCCAGGCACCAACGGCGACCATGAACAGACTTCCTGTGTGGACAAAATATGGCAGCCACGTTGGCATTATCTTGCCCTTTTCATTGTAATCACCTTCAGGCACCATGTTCGCGCTCAGGCTGTTGAAGACGCCCATCCCAATGAGGCCGCCACCGGCAAAATAGCAACCGAGGATATAGCCTAGGTGCGAGTCGGACTGGTACAACAGCGTCGGCGAGGCCTTCTTGGCCAAGGTTTGCGCCGTAGACTCATATTCGCTGGGAGCAACGGCTGCAGGTTTGGGGGAATTGTAGGAGAGCGGGTTGCGGGTCTTCTTGCTCGCTCTACGGCTCTTGACTAGCTTCGAGCTGCCTGTGGAAAACCGACAGTAGGAAGAGTAGAGGCTGGGAGGATTGGAGCTGCGACTACCTCCATGGCGCAACGAGCGATAGAGTACCTGTGTTGATCTGGAGGTGAATAGGGAGGGCGAGCGTTGGAAGGGACAAGCCATATGTCGCGAATGGTGGGCTTCTATAATAGATCAACGTTCGGGTCATGACATGGTCTGCATCACCTGCCCGAGGGGTCCAATCATCTTCCTGTTGAAGCTGTCAGATATGATAGTTCCAAACGAGGGTCTAGTGAGTGAGGGCAGGGTGGAGTTGATCCTTCGACCGAGCGGACGGTCTCCGTTCAGGATTTTTAGGCTTCGGCGAATTGTCAAATGAACCCAATTCCTTTCCCACCTCAACCGAAGTCAACCTTGCAATTCACTCTGCTCAAATCTGGAACTTAGACAATGCTCATTCACACAAGAGTCGTTTCTTCGTGACATCTAATCACCCTCAGGAACAACCAAAATTGCTCTTACCAAGTCTCGTACGCCCTTCTAGGTTGCTAAGCTCCTACATACCCTCCCTACACTGCACTTATCAAGTTCAATGGAGATGCGGTGACCTGAAGAGACCTCACCATCTGTCCGCTACTGCTCTTGAGCAACAAAATGGCCCCTGCCCCCTATGCAACCAAGCTGGCCGCTCGGTTTTTAAGCCGGTCAATTGCGGCTCACGGGCATCGCCGGGCATTCTGCAATACCTCCAGAACCGATGCGGCACAGAACTTCACGATGCCGGCGATGTCACCGACTATGACCGAGGGTAATATTGCGAGCTGGAAGGTGAAGGAGGGAGACAGTTTCGCAACCGGAGACGTCCTGCTGGAGATTGAGACCGACAAGGCTCAGATGGACGTTGAAGCGCAAGAAGACGGAAAGCTGGCCAAGATCACCCAAGAGGCTGGAGCCAAAGGCGTCAAAGTCGGTCGTCGAATAGCTATTGTGGCCGAGGAAGACGACGATCTTGCCTCCCTCGAATTGCCCGCCGAAGAGCCCTCCCAAGAAGCTTCCGCAACAAGTCCTGAACCATCCAAATCTGACACTGATGCTCCAAAATCCCTGCAAGAGACTGCTACTTCCTCTGCAAGGACCTCGCCTCCCCCGTCGACCTCTCCACCTCAGAAACAGACCTATCCATTATACCCATCTATAGTCCAGCTGCTCAATGAAAACGGCCTGTCCAAGTCGGACGCCGATAAGATACCTGCGTCAGGTCCTAAAGGTCGATTGCTCAAAGGGGACGTACTAGCATATCTAGGCAACATCAAGTCGGCTTATTCTTCCGAACAGTCTGCACGTATCTCAAAGCTTGGACACCTGGACCTGAGCAATGCAAAGCCGGCGCCTCCAAAGGAAGCTCCAAAAGAGGCTGAGCTTCCTTCCAAGGACGCATCAGTAGCACCTCAGCCGGAGCCGGTAGCGGAGCCAGACACCGAAATCGCCGTTCCAATCTCACTGTCGTCGGTTCTTGCGGTACAGAAGCGCATTCAAGACACTCTAGGCGTGACTCTGCCTCTCTCAACCTTCATAGCCCGCGCCGTTGAGCTGGCAAACGATGATCTTCCTCGATCTGCCCACAGCAAGCCTACTGCTGACGAGCTGTTCAACGATGTCCTTGGCTTGAACAAGGTGAGTGGTGCACGGACAAGCAAAGGCACTTACATGCCTCAAATCACAGCATTGCCCTTGGCTGGCTTTGTGGACTCCTCAGTCGCAAAACCCAGCAGCGAATTGGATGTGTACGACATCTTGACGGGTCGAAAACCATCCGCGGCGGCCAAGAAGAGAGCCCCAGCTCCTCCGGGGCCAGGGATTGCAATAGGAGCCAAAACTGGGGGCGCGACGAATTTGTTCAGTGTGAGCGCGGCGAGGGGCGAGGAGAAGCGAGCGAAGAGTTTCCTCGAAAGAGTCAAAACGATCCTGCAGGTAGAGCCTGGAAAGCTGGTCCTGTAAATGGCATTTTCAAAGACCCTCTAGATCCACCATGAAGCCCATGAATGCTTAGATATTGTACCCTTCCGCTCCACCACTCATCAGCGCCACAATCAAGGCATTGCATCTGTCCTTGAGAAACAATTGGCTCAGAACGTGGATGAGTCATACGACAGCTTCTACAGATATCCCAATGAGAAGAGAAGAATGTCAATCGCAACCATTCAAAGGTGATCGAACAACCGAGATATGATACGCTTATCCTTTTGAGCCCTTCATTTCTTCGTTCCATCCGCCTTGGCTCTTTTCAGCCACCTCAAAATCGTCGCTCGCGGGAGCAAGAACCTCTGCCGGGCGCCAGCCTGACGAGTATGGACCCAATCGTGCCGGAAACGAAGGTCCTGGCGGTTGCCAGCCATGTAGGCACACCGATGCCATCGCACGCCAGTATAATCCAAGCAAGTCGCTAACATCATATCTTAAGGTCGTCTATGGGTGAGTCAGGTCTTGCACGCCCAGACTACGCCTCAAGTGCTAATTTCATTGGACGAAAAGATATGTTGGCAACACAATGGCAACCCTCGTCATGCAGGCGCTGGGCTGCGATGTCGCTGCCCTTAACACGGTCCAGTTCAGTACGATGACCGAGGACTGAAGCACCATTCTCGGTTTCGGCCAGCTGAACTCTAGACAGGCAATCACCTAGGTTACAGACAAGCCAAGGGCCCCAAGACCAAGGCAGAAGAGATATCGGAAATCTACGCCGGTCTGCAGCAGAGCTATTTGACCGACTTCGACGTCCTGCTCTCCGGATATGCACCCAGCGCTGAAGCCGTGCAGGCTGTCGGAGCCATTGCGAGGGATCTGAAACTCCAGGCGTCGACGAAAGCCGGGTCGTTCTTCTGGGGTTGGTCTTCTTTCCAAAGCTGTTTGGTTTTGGCAAGGGAAAAGCTGACGACAGTATAGTCTTGGACCCTGTGATGGGAGATGACGGCCGGCTATACGTGAACGAGGATGTTGTGCCGGTGTACAAGAGCCTCCTAAAAGATGCAGATCTTATCCTGCCCAATCAGTTCGAGTTGGAGTATGTACCTACGGCTGTGCAAGAAGATAGGGGATAGGTGGCTGACATCATTGCTTACAGGCTCCTCTCAGATGTCCAAATCACGTCCATCGAGACCTTGGTCGAAGCAATTAGCAAATTGCACAAAGAGCATCGCATTCCACACATCATCGTGACCTCAATACGCTTCGTCGAATCCCCCACAACGGTCTCAGTCTTCGGATCCACCGCGCGCTCTGATCTCTCACCGCGACTCTTCAAAATCCAAGTCCCATCCATCGACTGCTACTTCAGCGGCACAGGTGACATGTTCGCTGCCTTGACAGTGGTGCGGCTACGCGAAGCAATCACCAACGCAGGCCTAACGGAAAGGCGAAGATGGGTATCACCGGATGATGTGCCCTGCATGGACCTTCCTCTAGCTATTACTACGGAGAGGGTGCTGGGAAGCATGCATTCGGTGCTGACGAAGACCAAGGAGGCGAGGGATGAGGAGCTAGACAAGATGAGCGGACCCTTGGGTGCCCTCGACAAGGAGAAGGATAGCGAGAAGCGGCTTCATCTGAGGAGGACGAAAGCAGCAGAGGTGCGGATCGTGAGGTGCCTGAAGTACCTTCGAGATCCGGAGGTCGACTACAAGGCCGTGGCTGTTGATCCTCCGGAAGATCCCTCAGCGGATGTCGACGGGTTGGCCGAGGACCTCGCTGCGGCGACGTGAGGTGCAGCTGATCTGCATGAGTGAGCTGTCAACTGAGGAGAGGAGCAGCAGTCGGCAAGGCATCATCAGGAGCGATATTCCAGCCGTGAATCTTTGCAAATGAGTCAAAATTCCAATTGGCTAGGATCTGACCAGATGGGACTCGACATCTTTCGTTCACTACGTCCAAGAAGGTTGTCCATCGGCCTCATTCGCCAGTGCTTCCAAACCCCCCCGCGCCCCTCACACTCTCCTCCAATTCCTCCACCACCTGAATCTCCGGCGTGTAGATCCTCTCAATGATCAATTGCGCCACCCGATCCCCCTCCTTGACTTCGAAATCCGTCTCCGCATGGTTGAACAGGAGAACCTTGACTTGGCCCCGGTAATCCGCATCGATGACCCCTGCGCCGGTGTCGATGAAGTTCTTGGAGGCCAGGCCGGAACGAGGGGCTATCCGACCATCTAGGCCAGGTGCCTGTCTTAGCTGGGAACGGGACTTTTTGGTGTGTGAAACATGGAAAAGGGTGGGAGGGGGGGGGAAAGGGGGGAGGCATACAACATCCTTCACTAACAGCGATGGCGATGTCCGTGTCCACCAAAGCTTTCCCTCGACCGGGAATGGTACAGGCTTTCGCGGCATAGATGTCGTAGCCGGCAGCGTAGGCACTGCCTCGGGTGGGAGTTTTGGCATGTGGTGATAATCTCTTCACGAGGAGTGGTGGGGCAGAGGAGAGGGGTGGCGGAGGGGCAGCGGTGCTGCCGTTGGTGGGAGCTTCATCATTTGTAGGAGGCATTGATTGCCGTTTGGGTCGCTTTGCGAGGGGTGAGGCAGGGAGGGAAGGGGGTTGATGAGCTGATGGCGGAGGCGTGGGCATTGCTATGGAATAGTACTCTCTAGATGGTGTCTTCAGAGGGACGCGTCTCAATCACGCGTTTTGAATTTCCAGGTGGGGCAAAACCCCTGCCAATGTCTCTATTGATCGATGCATATAGCGTAAAACGGTTTCCGAAATATCACCCAAAGAATTCTGGAGCAGTACTCGACGCCCAAAACCACCGCGATGTCATTCCCAGTGTCCCAGTGGACTTCATCAAATGTTGCGCCCTGCCCCTCAGTCGAATCCCATTATTCATCAAGCATTTGGTCGGCATCACTTAAAGTCATTTGGCCAGCATTTCTCCTTTGGCCAAAGCTTTGCGTCATGCGTTGCAGCGTGGACTTCCAGTTGGGTCAGATTCGTGTTCACGATTTCTTTGCGGCAATTCGCGCACTATAGAAGGGAGGGTCTGTCAGCCGCATCCAGAACCCGAACAGTCAGACGCAGACCTACAATAGAAGTGGGCTTGGGTGGTTTGACTGGATTGCCATTCGGCTTCTTCGGTGTGCGGGTCCCAGCAGCGTCGGCTTTCTTCTGTTCACGATGGATCTATTGGCAATCAGAGTTGAAGTCGAGACAGGACCGCATTTCAGAGGTTATGGATCAGGAAAGGACCCACTCGATCCTTCTTTGAGATAGGCATGTTGTGGACTGCCAGAAGCTTCCGTGCGGCTGTTGATAGATTTGACAAGAGCAGAGTTGGAGGTGGCTTCGACGGGCAACCTAAGATAGGCACTGAAACAGAGGGGTTTCTCTAACAAGTTCAATTCTTGTTGGCGCTTTTGTGGTCAAAGTGGATTAGGGTTTTTCTGCTCTACAGATCACGTGACCTCGCGATCCGAGAAAAGTCAAATCAGATAGAGCCAGTGGTATTAGACTGCACAACAGTACGGCAATGTCCCTTATGATCCGGCACAACAGCACCCGAATATTTCCCTACTCAGTACAACAGCACTGACATGGATCATAAACTACCATCCTGACCCGTCATGGCTCCGGCAAGGGAGCAATACGCTCCCAGCACCGAGCTGGCCCTTCCCAATAGATCGAGATAATTCCCAAGGGCTTTTCAATCCAGTTCAACCCTCTACAGCTTCGCACCCACCGACTCAGGCCCCTCGCGTACTTCCTGACCAACGGTCAGTGACCGACGACTGCCTTCGACCCACCGACCACTGCTGCTATTACACACGTCATGACCGCAGATGAGACCATCCCAGCCTCCGATCACACCCGGCAGACGAATAACTCATCACCTACAACTCTCGGGTGCTCAGATCTTCGCATGGAAAGTACCCACAATGAATCAAGGCGATCTTCAGAAGCTATCAATGGAGTTGATGATCTCGACAATTTGAACCACTCAGGAGTAATGGACAGCTTGTTCGAGAATCCCAAACCGACCGAACCAACCAACAAACCAGCATCAGAACAAAGCCGTGTTCTCCACTTTGGATCAATCGTCCATGGTTCGTACAACGGCGCATCGGTCCTGGTGGGATGGTGTTCTAATTGTCGCAATATCAAGGATGCGCGCTATCGGAATACCAGTTGCCTCAGTCCTCAGACGCTTCGTGGAAATGCCAAGCAATTAGCAAGTAGTTGCCGCAACTAAGCCCCTTCGGGTTAGTTGCTGATAATGTGGCCTTTCTACTACGCGTCTGAGCTCAGAAGTCCGTAATTTTATTAGAAATCCACTATTTTTGGTAACGCGCTTTAAAAAATTTTCACTTATGGCTAAAAACTATTATCCTCTATATTCAAGGTATAATCCTTTAATTACTACGTATAATATCCTTTATTAAACTAATCGCGCTCCTAAATTAAGATCTAAATATTTTATTATTATTAACGTTATTCGTTATCCATATTATATATCTACCCGTATACTCGTCGATGTAAAAATTCCTCGAATAATGTCACGAGCACGGACAGGATATGTCCTTCTATTATATATATAGTTATAGGACCTGTCCTTCGGACAGGATAGTAGATAGTTAGTCGTTTGTCCCTTCAGGATAAACGATCAATCAATCATACACTATACAAGAAGACCACACTTCATATCTATGTCCCTGACAAATAGCCTCAAAATCCCAATCCAGAGGGGACAGCAACGAAAGCTTGCTTGCTCGATATTATGGTATTCGGCAGTTGTCTTCGAGCATAGTAACCACCGGAACCACTCAAACCACCCACCACTCACCACTCAAACCACCCACCACTTACCACCCAGATCACTCTTTCAAACCACTCACCACTCACTACTCAGATTTTTTATTTTTTTTTTATGAAATCTCTCACTCACCTCAGTCACCTCACTCACCTCACTCACCTCACTCACCTCACTTACCTCACTCACCTCACTCACCTCACTCACCTCACTCACCTCACTCACCTCACTCACTTTACTCAGTAATGAGTGATAAGTGGTAAATAAGTGGTTTAAATAAGCGTATTAAAAATGTTAATAAACCGGCTAAAACTATTTAAAATATTAGTTTTACCAAAATATATCTTAATCCCGATATTTCTATAAACTTTTTATTTATTACGTCGATTTAAACGTTTTTCGAGGTTTTACGCTTAAACGTATAAGTACCGCGACCGCGAAAAGCCCGGCTTTAGCCGAAAAGGTTTAGCGTCCGCGGCCCGCTAACCCGAAGGGGCTTAGCGGGGCGGCGAAGCCGCTCCATACTCTGAGAGACTGAGGCAAAATACCAGAGCTATCCCTTCGTTTGCTGAGTAGGCAGCCATTTCCTCAAAGAGTAAAGCGTCGATTCTAAGCCAATAATAGGCTTTATATATAAATTTAAGTGGGCGGGCCAGGTCTTAATAATTTTTTACCGCCGCCTACTTCGGATCTATCGTTTTTCATAAATTCCTTCCTAATACCGCTGGTTCCTATACGTATAACGACCCTTATACGATAGATAAAAGTAACCTTATATTGTTTAAAGTACTTTTACTCTTTATTTACCAATATTTTTATCTATTTTTTATAATACCGGACGATTACGGTAAGCTTATTAATATATAATATAAATCCGTTTTTTGGAT